>CAUJRU010000943.1:0-252327 GCA_963277665.1 Viscum album
TTCTGATCCAATGCGTGACCGCAGCGTGACCGCGGCGTGACCGCCGCAGGGTGTCGTCCTGGAGGAGTAACAGCCGGAGGGTGTCGTCCTAGAGCAGGTCCAAATCGCGGCGTGACCGTGGCGTGATCGCGGAGTGACCACCGCAGGGTGTCGTCCTGGAGGAGTAAACCGCCGCAGAGTGTCGTCCTGGAGGAGTAACTGCCGCAGGGTGTCGTCCTAAAGTAGGGCCAAATCACGGCGTGACCGTGGCGTGACCGCGGCATGACCGCGGCGTGACTGCCGCAGGGTGTCATCCTGGAGGAGTGACCACCGCAGGGTGTCATCCTGGAGCAGGGCCAAAACACGGCGTGACCGCGGTGTGACCGCCGCGTGACCGTGGTGTTACTGCGGCATGATCACGGCATGAACACGACGTGACCGCAGCGTGACCGCGGCGTGACCGCAGCATGACCACAACGTGTTGTCCCAGTCCAGTGACATCCGTGGGGGAAACATCTTCCACTTAGTTTCAAATAGGATGATATGGATGGCATGAGAGGATGTTTTCTCAGAAGATTTAAAGAAATGAATGCTAATCTGTGATGACTAGAGGATTGGATGACCCCTGATATACCTAATTCAGTGAGGTTTTGAGATCTAGAAATGTGTAGTAATACCTAGAGGAATACCCAATGGGATCCGGAAAATCACAGGTTACATAACATGTAATCTGACATTACTGTTACTGTGGGACCCCTGGGCTGTGGAACTGGGCTTTTGGTTGGATTTAAATATCACATTCCATGTGACAACTAGATAGCCCCACTGGACACCCCCCTGCACCCCCTGGACACCCTTCCCCCTGCTGGACACCCCCCCCTGCCGGGACACCCCTCCCCCTGCTGGACAGTCTCCCATGCCACTGATAAGTGTAGAATTGTACAGAAATTCTGCAAGCCATCCTCTATTAATACTTCATTGAAAGATTCTATGAAAGGGAAAAATATTAATACCAAACACTATGTTAGAAAAAAATACAAAGAAGGTTAAAAAAGAGGTCACCTGGGGTACCAACAACCAACATACATGAATCAAGAAATAGAAAATAGATTGTTCCCAACATTTTTTACACAACCAGAACATGTCTAGGACCATCATTACAGACCTCACCCTATAGGTTACAAATGACATATACTAATAGGGCCGCCACATTTTACTCTACATACTATTACACATATTCATGCTCCTTCTCAGCTAGACATTCCTCAAGGATAGCCCCTCCCCCTGCCTGGACACCCCTCCCCCCCTGTTGGACACCCCCCTGCTGGACAGCCCTCCCCCTTGCTGGGACACCCCTCCCCCCGGTGGGACAACCCCTCCCCCCCTGCTGGACAAGCCCCCGCCCCCTGCCTGGATAGCCCCTCCCCCTGCCTGGACAGCCCATCCCCCCTGCTGGACTGCCCCTCCCCCTGCCTGGACCAACCCCTCCCCCTGCCTGGACAGCCCTCCCCCTGCCTGGACAGCCCTCCCCCCTGCTGGACAGCCCTCCCCCTGCCGGAAAGCCCCTCCCCCTGCCGAACACCCCCTCCCCCTGCTGGACAGCCCCTCCCCCTGCCGGACACCCCCTCCCCCCTGCTGGACACCCCACCCCTACCTCACAGCCCGCCCCCTGTCGGACAGCCCGCCCCCTGCCGGATAGCCCGCCCCCCTGCCTGGACAGCCCTCCCCCCTGCTGGACACCCCTCCCCCCTGCTGGACAGCCCTCCCCCCTACTGGACATCCCTCCCCCCTGCTGGACACCCCTCCCCCCTACTGGACAGCCCACCCCCCTGATGGACAGGCCCCGCCCCCTGCTGGACAGCCCGCCCCCCTACCGGACACCCCTCCCCCCTACTGGACACCCCTCCCCCTGCTGGACACCCCTCCCCCCCTACTGGACAGCCCTACCCCCTACTGGAAAACCCCTCCCCCTGTCTGGACACCCCTCCCCCTGCTGGATAGCCCCTCCCCCTGCCTGGACACCCCTCCCCCCAGCTGGACACCCCTCCCCCCTACTGGACACCCCTCCCCTACTGGACACCCCTCCCCCTGCCTGGACAGCCCATCCCCCATGCCGGACACCCCTACCCCATACCGGACACCCCTCCCCCTGCCGGACACCCCTCCCCCTGCCTGGATAGATCTATTGGTACTCACACAATTTTTGGGAAATTTTCTCAGTCGTGGGGAACTCAATTTAGTTGGATATACATACCGATAACCCAAGGTTTGGACACTATGTGATAACCCATGTGAATGTGGACATGTATATAATGATTCTAGAAGAAGTAGTCTTAACTAAATAGATGAATGTATAGACTTTATGATCCAATACGAAAGGAAACCACAGTTCTACATGAATTATATGTTTTTTCCATCATTCTCCAAAATGTAATAGGGGACAAAGAGTGTTATTTTTACAATATGAAGGGGAATGATATCTCTAACTATGAAATTTTGAATGGTAAGATGAATATTCCAATCTATGACTTGGAGAGAAATTACACTACTATCCCTTATAATGTGGATAAGATAGGGGTTATATCAATATAGAAGGATAATGGGAAAACTATAGACATAATTACTTAAACATCACCTTAGGATGGTCCTTCTAATGAAAAAAACATGGATTATTCCCAGTGTGTTATATTTACTCTAGAGGGACCACCCTGGGAAAATCCTTGAATGAGGACAATGTACCCCTTCTTGATAGAGAGATAAACATTGGATAGAACATCCAGTTCGAGGAGCATGTATTTTGGGGGCACCTTTCCCTGATTTTTTGTACAGATCCAAGGGACTGTAGGTATTTGCAACTTTGTAGGGAAGCCTAATGTAAATACTCACGAATGGGAAAAATAGGCAGAAAGTCAATGTGGACCTCTATACAAATGTAGCTGGTCTTGAAGAGAGTACTTAAAATGAGGCAACATTTGATGGCATGCCTACATAGAGGTGTTGTTTTTAGGATGCTTTACCTAACCTGATTGCATCTCAAGGTTCTCAAGTGGTGAAAAATGGGAAAAAATTCTTGCAGGTTCCTACCTATCATTAATTGATGATGACACATTCTGAGGGACCCCTCATGCATGTTTCATACATAGCTATCTCGGAACAATCTAGGAAGGAAACCTCACCAGGTTCGCTGAATATGAGTACACCCAAGGATCATCAAAATAAGTTGCAGCAGAATTCCTTACCTACTAAAAATAATGATCAGTATGGGGTTTCACGAAAGTACTTGCTGCAATGATTACTAAGAATAAGGCCTCCATAGAGTCACAATCTTATCCTATATAGTATATGGATAAATTTACACACTTAAGTCGTGTATTATGGTATGATGATGATGAGGAAATTTCAATCAGTTAGAAGGTTATCATCACCTCCAATATGGTAAATGAAAATGAATATCCAAAAGCTAAATATATATATGATAAAGGCATGGGTAGTGACACAAAATTAAAGAACAAGAAAAATAATTGGAGTAATGGTATGGAGAAACTTCCCCCTGCCCCCTGCCCCCCCTCTCCCCTGCCCCCCTCTATCCGACACCCTACCCCCTGCCCCTTCCCCCCTCCACCCAGCCCCATATTCTGCACAACACCCCCTGCACCCCCCTGCACCCACCCTGCCCCTGCCCCCCTCCACCCCTCCCCCCTGCCCCTGCCCCCTGCCCCCTGCCCCCTACCGCGCTCCACCTGCCCCCCCTGCACCCCTCAACCCTGCCCCCTGCCCCCCTCCACCCAGCCCCCTATCATACTTCAATACATCCCGAAGATATTATCAAAATCACTTCAAGAAATAAAATAACTATTTTCAACAAATATAACAAAAAGACCAAAATATATGATGCAAGAACCACAAATCAAAGACCCCTCTCAACATACATGATGTAGTATGGTAAAAAGAAATATATGAACTTACCAAAATGTTACCATCATAAAAAATGGTTCCTTAAGAGTACTTTGGGTGCATATTTATTTTTCACCCTAAGCCTATATTTTACCTACAAGAAATAAAGAAAAAAAGATCAAAATAAATCAGAAGTAATTATGTAGAGAATAAATAATTGATAAGAAATATATTTGTGTTTATGTGCCTAAATACAAACATGTATCCTGCAAAAATAGTATATGCAAGAACCACAAATCACATCTTACTTGAGAGGAAAATGTTTTGTTTTGAAAAGTTCAACTATTAGAAATTAGAGCTTCAAAAATTTCATCACTAGTTGCACCCTATCTTCATCAAACTCTAAAAGGTTTATGGAAGAAAGAAGGTGATACAATCATATCGAGCACAACAATTGAGTACCGTAGAATTCAGCTCATAAAAAGGATTTTAGAATTGGAACCATAAAACTATGATTAAATTTTTATTTTATGTTTGTAAAACTACATGGGAACAAAATAATATGTTAATATCACTCTAATCAAAACCACTAACTAAGAAGTGAAGTTCACATAGATGCCCATTACCAAGAATGGATGTCCCCCCTTGCTTTTCGGTTGCATGCCAACACGCCCGCATTTTAACCAACACCAACCGCCTCGTCCTATGGTAGAAATGATTAATTAGATATATGCATCAATTTGTAACAATAGAGAATTTTTTTATCTAATTACAAACAAAGCATATAACTAATATATTAAAAACAAAAGAAACGAACAACATAGAGTTCAAACAATCACACAAAATGCATGAATGATACCCACTAGTTACTATATTAACAACTTCAACACATATTCATGGATTTTAATATAGATGCATGTTAACATTTGAAGTTCAAAAATGATTTTTAGTAAAACATTAAAATAAGCATACACACCAGAATTTCAATACAAAAAGGTAGTAAAAAAGGAAGCAACAACCAACAAATTTAACAAGATGATTTCGGCATAAAAAATTTATTAAAAGGAAACTTCCAACCATTTATTTCAACTAAAAAAGAAGGTGAATTTTCAAGTTTAAGTAGAAAAATCACAGAATTTAAACTATTACTCCCATGGTGTAGATGCTATATTTATTTGAGATCATTGGAAAAAATTTCCCTTATTTTCTGTTGAATAAAATACCTTTGGTTTCCAAATGTCATCTCCTATAAGTGTAAACATATACATTAATTTATAAAAATTAAAGTTCAAACAGAACAAAACTAGAGTAAAAACTAAGGTAGATTGGTTCAACGTTACTATGAAATATAACTTCTATAGATCTATAAAAATCGTTGAATCTATACTTCAATAGGATTTGAAATTATTCTCACCAAAGTACTAAAAAATAGAAATTATAACGTACATTCAATTATTCTATTTGAATAACATAATTTTTTTTAATAAAAATCAATAAAAAAAATGTTTAAACAATGATTTAGAATTATAAAATTTAGGATTAGAAAAAAATTGTGTACCCTTACCTCACACTTAATTTGAAGTATATAATAAGAATTTAAACTCCTAAAAATTTAAGGGTGGAAGGAAACAACCTGAAAATTTTCTTAGAGTGAAATAAGTTACTCAAAATGGGCTGCCATGTGAAGTGACCCACCTAACTTCCTACAAAAAAAGACCTCAATCAAAAAAACTTTATTAAAGAAGGTAAAAAAAAAGTAACAAGATAATCTTGGGTTTATCCCCCAAGGGGTTCTATATTTATATTTCTCAGAGTTGAAAAATCATTGATTCAACCCCAATTAGATGGAGGATGTGTCTTATTACTTAAGAACTAGCAAAAAATATTATTTCTAGCTATAGTAATCAACTCAAATGGTTTTTTAACACCCCATTTCATATACTTTTAATTTCACCACTTTGAAATTATAACTTCCTAGGAGTAGTGGAAAGGGGGGAAAAGGGGGTATATTTCCTCTTCTTCAACTTGAGGAGTATTGTGCATAAATAGTAAAAATTCAATTCATGGATGTGATTTTTCATCCGATTCAATATCCTATATAAATTCATTATTAAAAACCACATATGTATAAATATCCACTTTTTCTTTAGTGCACAACTTCAAAATATCCTCTTTCTCTTCAACCACTCCAAAACTTTTAATTACAATTAGATTTTTTGAGTTTCAAAAGTTTCTCATCAGGAGTATTAATAACCTTCTCATGTACCTCTAGTAAATCATGAAGTTCACTTGAATCTACAGAACATACATAGGGAGAAGAGAAATCAAAATCATACACAAAAAAATCACAATAATATAAAAGAAAATATTGTTCAATTAAATAAAAAACTTCATTAATTTTTTCATCTTGCTATTTTTAAAGAAAAAACGGTGATCCTAGGAGTGTTTCTAAGTTTGAAGTGATTTATTCAACCTCCTCCAACCTCTTATCAAAACAAAAATCCTCAATTTTATAATTTTTCAAAGTAAAGGAAAGGGTATCTTTAATTGGTTAATCATCTTATGATTTCACAAGAATTTTGAAAGGATTATAAGGAATATCCCACTACTAAAAGACCACCTTGGAGAGGTGGGTTAAATTCCTTCTATTTTTCCTTTGACGTATTCATAGACCTAGTCCCCATTGGTAGAGAAAAATATGAGTAATCCATTTTATCTTTCTAGTTGACCCTCCCTATCTTACTCTTATCTTACATGGATACATTTAATCCTGAACCTTGTCCTCTAAATCACCTAAAAAGTGGAAAGAACATTCATCACATGACCAATTTTCAGGTACTTGCTCCTCTCCAACGGTTCTGACCAAGTATTGTTCAAAATTCTGGACTAGTTCATCATATGACAAAAGATCAAAATGATTATCCATCACAATACCTCCCACATATGTAGAACCCTTCATGAATGTGGCCTCACTCCCTTAAACCTATTTCGATACATTGCCACTTGTTGAAAATTAGAAAACGGAGGGATTCTTGGGACCACCCTCATCCATATTCTTCAGTTCCATAACCGAGTAATGCTCACTGACACCATGGAGAGGAGGGCGCGACAAGGAGGGTGCGACGAGGAGGCAGGGCCAGCCCGGCCAAAATGATTTCCTAAGACCATGTTTAAAATGTTTCCCTTCAGTTTAGTAAACAAAGTACCAAAATTTTGAAATCCAATGAATGAAAAACAAGCAATACAAATCAGAAATTCAGTGTGAATCAAAATAATGATCTTTAAAATCTAATCACACAATGCATTGAAAAGATTTATGATAAATCTGATTGAAAAAATAATAACGATTATGATTATTATAAATTTGAAGAACAAAAATCAGGATGAAATGAGGATTGGGTTTAATTTACCTGGTCTAACAAAGGACGGTGAAAGCATACATGGAGCGGGGCGTGGGAGGTGGAGCTGGCCTTGGGAAAGTTCGCGCGTGTAAAGTGGGTATGGGAGAGGGCGTCAGCGGAGTGAGCATAACGTACAGCAGAGGAGGTGGGACTGGGGCATCGCACAGGTGGATTGTGGCGGCTGGGGGAGGCAGAGGGATGTTTCCCCCTTTTCGTCTGTTGCCCTAGCCCGGGGGCTCGCTGGGCTCGCTCTCGGGCCGGGCCTGCGAGGATGGCGCGGCGAGGAGGGTGAAGTGCGGAGGAGGCGTCGGCGAGGAGGCGTCGGAAAGGAGGGCGCGACGAGGAGGCGTCGGGGAGGAGGGAGCGACGAGGAGGAGGGTGCGGCGAGGAGGGTGTGGTGAGGAGGGCGCGTTGCGGAGGAGGCGTCGGTGTGGAGGCATCGGGGAGGGGGAGGGCGTGGTGAGGAGGAGGAATCGCGAGGGGGAGGAGAAGGAGCCCGATGGGTTTGGGAAAAAAACGAGGCTGCTGGATATAGCCACGGATGAAATAATTAATCATGGCAGTATAAAAGATATAGCCACGGACCTATAAAACCGTGGCTATATGTCCGTGGCTATAGCTCAGATTTGTAGTAGTGATGAAATATACACTTGCGCGCCCCATATACTTGCGCATCATACTTGCGCACCACTTTTGGCTTACGCGCCACTTTATTTCCTTTGTCATATTTTGATGTTTTGATATTAAAATATGACTTGCGTGCAACATACACTTGTGCGCCATCCTTGTGCACCGATTAGCCTTGCGCGTCGGTTTATGAATTGCGCGGCCATTTTTAACTTGCACGCCACTTTATTTTCCTTTTCATTTTTTGATGGGATGATCATGAAATATGACTTGTGTGCCACTTACAATTATGCACCAATACTTTCACACCACTCTTGACTTGCACTCCAATTTCTTTCCTTTTTCAAAATCAATTATTTCCTATCTCTACTCTTCATAAGGCTTTCATAACAAGTTCTACAAACTTATGATATTTGTGAAATACAAATCAGAAAAGCATCGTTATAGTTTTGTCCATTCTTTTTGTAATATGAATTCCAATGTACTTCTTCATCCTCAATTCAAATCCTCAATTACTTTTGGAGTTTTAATTCCAAAAACTCCAACAATATCTCTTCATCCAAAAGTGGAGGCTTGAAGCTTCTTAAAATATCTTCAATTTTGCAGAAAATGTATCACCTTTGATACATGTATTTGGAAATTTTATGAACAATGCAATAATAATATGATTTCAAGGCAATGTGTAATTCATGACCTTATTAGAATGCCAAGCCCTTCCACACTCTCTCTTCTTATTCATCCATAATTCCCTACTTCATTCAAATCATATGATTATTTTCTTCAATTAAAGTTATGTATGGTTCTCATGCAATCATTATGCATTGCATGATCTTCTTTAAATCCTCATTTTTCTTCAATCATCGTTAGATGGGTGATACTTTACCATTCTTCATTATTGTAAACAGTGTGTATCCTTTGAAACAAGTTATTTGAACTTAGTATCAGTTCAAAAATCATCTAAATTAATCTTCTTATAGAATTTCTCAAGTATAACATCCAATTCAATGATTCCATAACAATTTTCCAAGAAACCTCACTTCAACCAATCTCAACTAACTTTCTAGTCCTTCATCTCCTTCTTCATTTTGACGAGTATTGACAATTGTTGACAAAAAATAAAATCTTTATACACAAAGTGGTCCTAATAATCCCCCCTTTGTATTTTTTTCAATCCCTTAAAGTCTACTCAAATGAATGTGTCAATGTCGAAATGAGAATTTTATCTCTCCCCTTTACTTCTGTATCTCCCCTAGACATTTATTTTATTTATCTCCCCCTTATTGACAAGAAATACAATGTTCATGGTAGGAAGGGTATCATTCCATACTTAAGAAATGTTCCATCAATCATTTCACTCTAAGTATACTTGATCAATTCTCAATGTAGAAAATAAGAGGATTTGATTTAGACAAAAAAGTTGTCCATTATCCACTGATCGTGATACCTCATGAGATGAGATCTCCTACACTTGTCTTCAAGGGGTTTTCACTTTCATTCCAGGACAAAGATATTGAATGTGATATGAAATAATCAATCCTGAAATTCCTACACTTAGTTCAACAAAAGGATTAAAAACATTCAAGTGCAATTATGAGGATAAGTGGACTTGGGGAAATTTCATTCTTTTTATATCACTGATTGACCTAGTTACTCCCCCTTTATAAAAATATATTTATATTTAGTAACCAAGGACAAGATATTAAGAAACGAATTACCTTTTCCAATGACATGATCTTCAGGAAATCTTCAGTGTAATTGAATTTTATACCAACTCATGTTTATACTAATTGAGATAATGACTCTGACAGCTTCTTCATGTGTCTCCCCCTAAAGGGAACACTTCTCCTCACCGAATCCCGGGTTTTCCCTCAGAGATATTATTTCACCTTAAATTCCTTTTATGATAATACTACATACAATACACAAAGGTTTAATGGAATAAGGTGGATCTTAGATGCTTCTTCAATGTGAGCAGGAAGGCTGAGATGATTTTATCAACCAAGATTCTCCATTTGCTCCACTCCTCACACTTTCACATTTGATCATTAATTTTGAATGTGGCTATGTGGATCTCAATACTTCTTCTATCTCTTTGTGTGTGAATATTCTTTCTTCAAGATCTTCCCATGAACTAGAATCTCCTGGTGCAACTTTCATCCTCTTCATGAATTCTTGTTGGGCTAGAATAAATTCAAAAATCACTTTCTGATAGTATGTCTATTGTTTTTTCACCTCACACAAATAACTTCCTTTTCTTCATGTAGAATCTTCTTTTTTATTTTAGCACAAGTATTAGCCTGTGCATCTTCCATATTTCTCATTCTTTCCAAATCTTCTGGACAAACCACCAAAATATCATTAGGGACCGAGGAATCATGATTGGATCTTCTACACGTCTTATTATGAGTGGATTCATTGTTAGTAGTTATTTTGGATGCACCACCCTTCAACTTCTTAGGTTTAGAATCCAAGGAATTCTCATCTTTCCTTCTTTAAATATTCTTGGGTGATTTTTTTTTCATATTATTTATTTGATTTCTTCCCAAGTATGCTTCTTTATTCTTACTCAGCTTCTGTGGTCTTCTTCTCTTATACGTACATGCACCATTCAGATGACCACTCCAATTGCATACATAATAGATTTTATCTAACATTCCAAATATGTTTGCAGTATACAGATGCTTTTGGATCTGTGGATGTTGCTTCTTCTTCTCTGGATTTCTCCCCCTTGAGATGAGGTTTCTCTATGATTTTACATTTAAGGGGTTGTGCCAACAATCTAGTGCACAATGCCCAAATCTATTAAAACACCATCATTGACCAAAAAACCTTGAATTCTTCCCATATTCTTTATAAGGTTGTTGAATCTTCTTCTTGGAATGTTGTGATTTTTGTGGGGAGTTATCTTCCAAACTCTTTCCTCTATCCACCATAACCATGGTGGTAGGTTTCTTCTCACTTTTATTCATCCATACTTGTTTAGAATTATTCTATCAACCCATAATTTTTGTAGAAACAAAAACATTAGTACAAGTTGGTATGGATAGTATCTTTACTTTCTCAGCTACTTTTGATAGATCAATGAGTGAAGCCATGATATTATTATCACATGTTTGATTTCTTTTGACTGTAGAATCCTCCATTGAGCATTGAGTACTGGAAGCAAATGTTTCTTTCTTTTGTGGAGACTCAATATGTGTATTATCATGATTGGTAAACTCAACTTCCAATTCTAGACATCTCATATTAAGGATGACTTCCTGGTCTTCAATAATATTTATCTTCTCTTCACAATACATCTTTATTCTTTCAACTTCAACTGCATGGATATTTACTTTGTTTTGTAACAAAGAGTCAAGTTCTTTGATCTTCTTGGATTTTTCTTCCAAATATACCTCATTGACATCATTTCTATTTTTCAGCTCATCTTCAAGTGCATGTATCTTCTCTTCTAAAGTCTCTTTGACTCCCTCTTTATCTTCAGCATCTTTGAACCACTTTGAAGAACTTACTTCAAATCCCCTCTTTGTTGCATCAAAGGTTCCAACCTGTCTGGAGAGCATTAAACATTCGAAAATTTTTGCTTGTAATTCTTTCTCCAAATCATCTGGTTCTTCTTCTAGTTGAGTGATATTTTCTTGCATGCATTGAAATACTCCACAAATAAGAGATTCACTCTCTTCAGGAATACCATGCAGAATCATTCTTAATCTGTCAAATGATATTTCCTAAGATGTTGTAGATTGATCATCACCACTTGTGCCAACATTTTCATCAGGAGAATAATTTCCAAATGTACTAACACATACATCCTTATCATTTGATAATGGAAGGTTATCCATATTCTTAGTAGAAACTTGATCCACCTTCTCATAACTTTCCAATTTTGGCGTGTCTTCAATGACTTCTAGATATGGAGAACCAGATACATCCTCTTCTTTAGATAGGATGGACTTCTTCTTCAACTTTATCTTCCCCTTCTTTTTCATATTCTTCATGGTCTTGATAGATATAGTCTTCTGTTCATAGAAAACCGAGTCTTCACTGAAGGTGCACTTCATTGATAATTCTGGAAAGAAACTCAAATCTTCAAAATAGAATAACTTCATTGTAGAGAATCCAACAGAGCTTAACTTGCCCCTTTGATACCAATTGAGAGGACCAGTTTGGGATATAGCTAACACTGATAGGGGGGATGAATCTATTTTGATGACTTTTTAAACTAATTCTTACTTTTTATCCCTGTACCTCTTGACATGTTAGGATCTTGATTCTCTTATTCTCTTTTACCTGTCGCATGCAATAATAGAAAGTAGTAAAAATTTTCACATGATATTTTTACAAGGTTCACCACTCAATAAGAGTAGCTACATCCTTTCCATGCATAGAAATTACTAGTTCATGGATTCTCCACTATAATGTAATGTGTTGTTATAGTGGAGTGTCTAGGAAATCAATACTATAGCCAGTGTGAGTCCCTACAGTTTAGAGTGGGGTGGGAAACATTCCTCTTCCCTGGACTGGTTTTGACCTAGTCCAACATGCAGCCTCTAGCTGGTTATTTATACTGGCTATAGAGATAGTCTTCTTCCTTCTTCAAAAGGTAGGTTTTTCTCTTGGTATTATTTAGTGCTCTTCACTTGATTACTTGAAAAGTAGTAGGTAAGCTATTCTTCCTTCTTTCCTTCTCTTCTTTTCTAGTGCAACACCAACTGCACTAAATTTCTTCTTTCTTCTTCTTTGTGAAATAACCAACTGCACTAAAACGTCTTCTCTATTATTGGCTAGAATCACATACACCAATGTGATTATTGAGACACCGGGAATACGCTCACATAGAATAATTTGAATTGAACTACCCTAAATAATTTTAGGCTTCAATTGGGCATACTCTATTCTTCTTCTTATTCTTCTCTTATTTCTATGCAGCAGACCTGTAAGCTGCACACTCTTCTTCTTCTTTTTCTTCTTCAATGCACAACCAGCTGAACTGAAACCTACTATTCTTCACACGTTCTCTTTTAGTGAAAACCCATCTGCACCGAGCTCTTCATCTTCTTCTTCTTTAGTTTACGCGCCAACTTCTTGCGCACCAACTGCTTGCGTGCCACCTGCTTGCGTACGACTCATCTTGCGCGCCACCTGCTTGTGCGCCTCCCTGCTTTAGCTTGCGCACCACCTACTTGCATGCCACTCAGCTTCTGCGGCTACCTGCTTACACGCCACTAACTACTTGCACACCACTATTTTGCACAACTCACAACTTTCATGCAACTTTTGGCTTATACACAACACACTTCTTGAAGAAACAACCCTGCTTTCACGCCTCTAACAACTTGCACACCACCTCTTCTTGTGCGCCACCCTACTTGCGTGCCACCCTACTTGCGTGCCTTATAAATAACCCTCAACTTGCTTACCACTTTATCTTGCGCACCACTTCTACGACTTGCGCGATCAGAGATCAAATTTCTCTTATGTGTTGAGGCTTTAAAAAAATGAGGAGGCTAGTCATATATTTATAGGAATTTTGGTGAATTATGCATGACATACACTTGTGTGCTGCTCCACCACTTGCGCACCACTCCAGCACTTGCGCACCACTCTTGTAACACCCCAAGATTTCTTAGTGTGTTATTTCTTTAAAATAATTCAATAACTTGCACTACATGCAACACCGAGTTCAAGAGCACCATTACTTACCAAACAAGCCGTTCAAAAAAGGTTATCAATTGTATTAACTAAATTTTAAACTTTATATAATCATTATAATTTTAGAATCCATATTATGAGTTTCTTAGACATAATGTATGAACAAATTCATTTTCAGTGTTACACTTTTACCAACTTTTAATAATGAACCCTTTTCAAATCCAATATTTTAAACTTATACTCAATTTGTCTAAATAAATTTACTTTTTAGAATGGGGACATCAAAAATTTACAATGAAACATCCCAAGCTTCCACAGTACACTTTCCTTTCAATAATACAGTAGCGTGTGTTGTACACAACTTCAAGTTCTAACACACACCACAACCAATCAAACTAGCCGTTATGAATAGTAATACCTACTTTTTGAAATTTTATAAATTTTATCTTTCGAAATGGACTTCATTTTTGGATTTTTAATATCAAAATTATCTTAGGGTGAAATTTTGGTACATTTCGGATAACTTTCATATTTTGATGAATAGTGAAAATTACTAAATTTTAATTAAAAACAACTTTTTTAATCGAAATAATTGATATTGATAAATTATGAATTTGAGTGGTTTTAAAGTATATTTAGAACATATTTTTACCATTAAATACAATGTTGGTCATTGTACATAATCTCACAATTAAACCGGACATAAACAAATGTCAATCTTTTGATAGTTAATATCTCTTCAAAACACGCTATTTGTTTTGACGACGAGAATTAATTTTTAATTTAATTAATGCAACTGATATGTTTTGAATTTGGTAAAATAGACATCATTTTTGAATTAATAATATCAAATATATCTTTGGCCTAATTTTTTGTATTTTTCTGGAAACTTTCATTTTTTTGATGAATAGTGAAACCACTAAGTGGTAGTTAAAAAATTGAATTTTTCATAAAACTTAATTTTACCGCTTCTGTGAGTGGAATTTCGAAAATCCGAGAGACATGGTTAATAGTAAGTGGTAAAATGTGGTTCAATGAGATGAAAATAATTTTTGGTGAATAGTAACTTTTTCTTTTATTTACCACGGTTAAAAGTAAATAGGGTAATTAAGGGTAAAAATGATATTAATATTACCCTAACACATGTCATAATTCTATTGGACAAGTGTATCTCGACCAAAAACAACCTTAGGAATAAAATATTATCATTTAGGTCCACTTGGATTAGATTAGAACATTTATTATTATTTAATTCAAAGAAGAGTTAAAAGAGTTAAAATCAATGTTTATTTACTAAATTTTTTTTAATATAGGGTTATACATAAGATAAATTCGATTGTAAATATTAATTAGAAAGATATAAGGATTTCCAACATAATGGTTTTTTAGTTATAATTTTTACACTTTAAATAATTTAATTTATTTATGACACAATGGTGATGATGTAATTATCTAATTAATGAAAAATTAGAATAATTCATATTATAAATACCCAAACAAATTTAATTTGAGACTTTTTATGAATAAACATAAATTTATAGGTTAATATGACATTCTAGGATTGATTTAATGAACTTTTTGTGATGTAATAATTCTGATATGATTTTTACAAAAATCAATTATTTAATAGTGTCAAAATTGACATAAAAGAGTTTTTAAAACAAATATTATATTATTAATTGATATTAAATTCCTAAAAATCTAAGGTTCATCCAAGATACTTATATCATGATAGTTGTATCATTAATGGACCACTTTGGGGTCTCTTGTATGTATATAGTATGTTTATTAACCATATAATATAAAAATACAAAGATACATTGTAAAAGTGAAACTAATTAACTAAGAGTTAATACTTAAAGATAAGGTTAATATAATAACCAAAACCTGTATAAATTATATTGTTTGAGTGTTTTTTGACCCCTAACCACCTTAAACTTTAAATAATCCAATTTTGAGCCATTATAAACCGAATATTAATTTATTATAAAATAATATTTCTAGCTTTTCCAAAGGTGCCCCTCACCCCTCTTATAAAAGGACACTCCCCTTATCATTAATTCACACCTTAAAAGCCTTTTGGTTCGGCAAAAACCTGCCCAAACACTCTCTAAACATCCCTCACTACAACCTAGAGGACTTAGTTTGATCAGAAAGCCAATCAATAGATCCCTTTAGATCAAATCAACATAAAGAACCCGAAGAAGAGTTAATGATTTCACCACCCCTTTTCAAGTTCCTTTATTCTTCCACTTCTTCTATCTTTGTTATTCCCATTCTAAAATAATAACTCCAGTATCTTATATATACTGTGATGTTATTATAAATATGGTACATAAATATTCAGTATTCTATACATCCTTTGAATGACATGTCCCCATACGTGCGTACGTACGGCTTACCGTCTCCACGCCATGGTGTAATTGTTATTCAATAAATTATTATTTGGATGGGTATAATAATGATGTGTAATTCATATAAATAATAAATATAACATGATAATGATTCTGTATATACGATATAAAATCCAATTATATATTATTTTAATATCAAAAGAATGATATTGACGCTCGTGCGTACGTACGAACTACCGTCTCCACGAACGCGATGAGATTCATTCTCCATCATATCCATTCAAGTATAATTCTCATTTGAAGATTAATAATAATGTTTAAGGACTTAATATAATTCTGGATATGAATAATATACAACCTATACATAACTAACATGGCTTACATAACAAAACATATAAAATAAAATGAGTAAGTTAACACCCGAAACGATGATAATTCTAAAATATTATTAACAAAGAAATCATATATGATATCATATTAATATATATGATTCTTGTATAATTCAATAACAATTATTTCACCATTATACAAGAGTTTAACCTACCCTAAACCATGTAAAAGTACAAGATAAGGGTTTATTTTGCAATCTCTTCATTATCCGAGGTTGTTTATACATAATAATCTACTGGGATTTCTTTATCATCCACACCCATGTTTCTTAAAAATGTATTTCAAAACATTTTTACTATTTACAAGAATATGGGTGAAAGTCATTTATAACCTTGTTTGAATTTTTATAAGATAGTTATAAAGGAATCTTTCCATCATTTTCCAAACAAGGTGCTTTTAACCTTTTCGACAGAATTAAGGTAAGAATGTTTTTTTAACTTATACGGCGGGTGTGGCTATTTTCCGCCGTTATAAAATCGTCGAAGCTTCCCTTACAAGACTATAAGGATATTTTCAATGTAAATGTTTTATTTTATAATTATGTGACTTTTAAATGATTTCAAAATGAATATTTTATGAATTCTTGAAAGGTACTCTTTATCAAAATCAGAATTTGAAATGTTTTAAAGATTTATCATTCTAAATATTTTAAATTAATGTCCATGTTTTCCAAATGATTTTAAGGATTTATTTATATGGACATGAATGTTTTGAAATGATATTTCTTTTCAAAAGTTTCAAAGTGGTATGGGACACTTTTATTCAAAAATCTCTTTTAAATTACTTCCTTTATAAATGTGTGGATTTTCAATGATTTAAAAAAAAGAGATATTTCTCTCAAATAGTTTTTGTTTCATCTATGTCAACATCCTTTGATGGATTTTAAGCTTAATTGAAATTGATCTATTATGATACAAAACTGTAGTATTGTATTGAAGGTTTTCTGATATGTTTGACTGTGGATGTGTTATTTTTATAAAATTCATGGTTTATGGATAAAGTATTGACATTTCATATGGTAGTTTTAATACGAATGTTTATGTTATGTTTAAAACTTTTCATATGGGAATGCATTGGACTTAGTAAGTGACATGTGGAGCCCGCTATAGCTCCTTGATGCAACAGTAGGTCTCATGATACAAACTAGTGTCTTGGAACAAGGCCTTGACAAAATATTATTTGTAGTTTTGGCACGAGGCCTTGGATATGTGGTTATGATGGTATGGCATTATGCATTCCATCATTATGAAAGTGGTTATTGATATTTCATATGATTATTCGATTAGTAGAATATCTACGTGAATAAGTAAATGAAATTATTTCATTTTTTCCATTCTATGTTGAACTTCATGTTTAAAAGGATTTTGTTTTAGTTATACATTGCCTTAAATGTTTATTCTTATTTATGAAAGTTTCCGTTATATTGTTATCCTTACTGGGAATTTGAGATCACCCCATTTCTATGTTTTATTTTTCCCAGGATATGAAGAAGTAAATTATGAATGACCTGTAGGGATATTATGAGGGGATAAGAGTGTAGACTATGGAGACTATGTTGTTGTATTTTTCATTTTTATGATGTAATGTAAAACTTTATGAATATATATAGTGTTTCCAAGGCTACTAAACTAATCGGTATTTCGAGATTTGATATTTCTTGTGATCATGAAAATGTTATTTAATAATGCACCGACTCTGGGTAACTGGGGTCGGGGCATTACAGTTGGTATCAGAGGAAGTTTAGTACAAACATTGGAAGCTAGATTTATATAAACTATGATTAGAGCACATATACCTAAGATGGAATATAAAGATTAGTAAAGAAGAATTTCCTAGAATTTTGGTATTGTAGAGAGTTTGTGAGTTTTCCGAGAAATAAATCCCTATCTGAATACGAGCAGATAGAGGCATCTCTGGCACAGATGTACCTAGGGGTAAAACCTGAAAACACCGCTTTGAGATGGACTTGAATGGGAACTGGTGCACGACAACGGGCCTTGCTGCACTCTTGGTTACGACACTCCTTGGGGATATGCTTAGGATAATTCTCATTTTATTTACAAACCATTATGAAGGGTTTATGAGTATATAGATCCTCAAAGGAGACATTTTTATGATTATGGATTATATCCATAAACTATTTAATTTATGTTATGTGTTTTACAGGTTTGGGATTAGGTATTGTTATTCATAAACTAATCTAGTGTATGTTATTGTTTATAAATGGCACCCAGTAGAAGGAATGAGAACTCCAGCAATGCACATGATCCAAAGAGAAAGAAGGATCATATCTTTCATGGTCATAAGCCAGAATTTATAAGAGAAATAGTCTCCCATATATTATCGTCATATGATGAAATCATATCATGTGTTGATAAGATAAGTAAAGAGTTTACTGAGTCCTATGGCTTTGAAGGGAAGCAAGGGAAGAAAAAGATGGAAGAGGGAAAGATGGATAAAGGGAAGAGGGAAAAGAATAATTTTACCATATGTGATAACTGTGGGAAGAAACACCCTGGAACTTGCCTGAAAGGAATGGGAGTTTGTTATAAGTGTGGAGGAAAAGGGCACAAAGTACATAAGGGTAAGAAAATGGTTTCAAATGTACAATGCTTCATTTTCAAGGAGTTTGGACACTACGCGAACCTATGTACCAGTCATCAGACTATGCCACAAATGATCCTATTGGATAATAATAAAGTTATGATACTACCACAAATGAAGAGGAATGATTAGAGTTCTTATGTTGATTATGTTATTTGAGTGTTGTATCAACAATGTACTTGTTATAATAATTATGGAGTATATAAGGACTGTACTGAAGTACTATTTCATTAAGGACATCATATTGTGTAGAAAAAAGAAAAGTGACTCAATAGCAGGTTAAATTTTTGGAAAATATATGGTTGAAAGAAAGATAAACCATAATATGGTTCTGATACTGAGGTAGTGATTTTAGAATAATATGTGATTGATTTGGATAAATTATATTGGATATTCTTGACTACCTTGAAAATGATTAATGATTTGTCTATTCTATCATTGTTTGGGTTTACAACATTTTTGGATTGAAGGAGTATATATATTATTCTTTATGGAGTAAGGGATCATGAATGTAATCAATAAGGTTTTATGGTAATTCAGGATGTTGCAGTGTTTTAAAAGAATACACGATGAAGGTGTTCACATGTTATTACGCGACAAAAAGGATCTTCATTATGTTTACCTTCCTTATAAATTTTGGACTGATGTATTTTGGATTGTTCTAGTTTAGATTATTTTGGATTTCCATAAAAAGACAACCCAGAGGATGGGCGGCAACCCGTCGCGTCCGGCAAGGCTGCGAGACTTGAACCCACAACCGAAGGGCGACATGGATGTATCACCTACCACTGACCCACGTGATGTCCTGGATTGAATAATGTCATTTTTAATGGTTCTTCTTGATGAATTATTGACACATGCCTATCGTGGACTGTGACAAAAACAAATATTACGAAAGTTAAAATGCAGTAGAGTGGATTACCTAGGTTGTCTCAAGAGAGGAGTGCACAACAATTATGTTTTCACCTTAAAATAGAAAGAAGTGAGGTTGTTTTTAGAAATTGTTTGATTTAGAAAATACAAGAAAGAAACTAAATAAAGTAAGGTAATTAGGTGAAAGTTTTGAAACAAATTGAAAAATGATGTGATCTAAATCAGTGATATGAAATGGTGATCAGTTTAGGGTCAGTTTTCCAATTGTAATTCTATCATTGTTCATTTTACCCAATTCTCCTCTACTAAATCGTTAAGAGTGAGAATCCACAATCGTTTCTTCTCACTCCCTTGGTCAATTAAAAATGTGAGAATAAACCTTAATAAAATCTTAGGTTGGTCTACTCTCCTTACAATGTGTAATAGAGTTTTAGAAAATACCTCCAATTATCTTAGGCAATTCCCAATCGAGTCTTGTTTATCCCAAGTAATCAAGAACATTCACTACTCCTCACACACGTACCGGTGATCACTGAGTACTGCACCACTAAAACCATGTCTATTCAATTTTTTATAAACCAGAACCTAGTGGAGGGAGATATTTATCATTGAACAAATATAAATGAACAACAGAATCTAAAATCAGATACAATCGTACTTGATAATAAAAACTGTTATAAGAAATTGAAACAGATTCGCAGAAGAGAAAAGAGGATTTTAAAACATTAATAGAAGGAACTCATGAAATACAATATGAAAAAACTCTACTTCCCCAATCACACAGAAGTTTACCCCACAATGGTAAGGGTAATTGTGACTAATGGGAAAGAAGAACACATTTCCAGACTAACAAGTGTAAAACAAAGAAAAGAAAGAACATAAATTTGATACTCTAGAATCTGTCCTCCAGAAGATTGCCTCTGTTATGAACACAATCCAGCCGAAACTCACTGAGGTCCCTTCTTATAGAATGTTGTAAATGACTTTTTATACCGAACATAAAAATTTGAGATCATTGGAAAGGTGTAAAGAACGATATGGCCGAATCAATGACCATTACTTTTCTGGACGCCAAACACTGTTTCACCCACTCCACTTGGACGCGCCAAAAGGATGCATTAATGAGCTCCATAATTTATGAACTTTAATGTGATCCATCATGTTGAACTCCTCTGTCGACAACAGCTAGAATCACCTCATTCTATGGTCGGATGAAGGAGATATTGCATATTTAATGAAGTGGGGTCCATTCTGCCTTCTAAACTGATTTCTCCACTTCATTGAATTTTCTGCACCATTTGGTTTTGAATTGGGTCTTGATCCAGAAGGAACAGTTTATTCCCCAAAGAATATGAATCCAAAAAAAAGATTCAATTCAATTGGACCCATATTATAAAAGTTATGCCCAAAAAACAGAAGCTATATAAAACTGAGAATTTTACAGAATTACCCCATTTTCACATTTAAGCCCAAAATACACCAAAAACACATAAATGCTGCAAATAAACTCACATTGAATAATTGGGAGGGATTAAATCATTGAAAAACATATAAATAATAATGAAAATATTAACTCTATCAATTCCATAACACTTATCACTTGGACTCCTGGACAAGTCAGAATCAAAATAAATTCAAAGTAAATTCAAAACACATATGCATGAGATCCACTAATTTGAAAACAAGAAACAAAATATATCATGCCTCCTCAAACTCTATTATTTCTTGTTCTTAATTTAGGATCATTCAATAAATTTACACTTCATTTCTCCTCCCATACACATAAAACACTTACCTAAATTTTATTATCTCTCATTACAGAAAGTTCAATTTTTTAGCAATGTCTTTCTCATCCAAACTCATACAAGGGTCACCATAGGCTTGATAAATTCCTACATCTCCACCCGATGTGAGTCAAAGACATATGTTTATCATGAGGACTTGTTAAGGTTGTTCTGTGGCTTTAGGTTGGTAGGATTTATATGTGAAAATTCTGAGGCTGAATAAAGAGGGTTTGACTCTTTTTGAAGAAAAATTGCATTACTCTAATTTTCACAAAAGTATGGTCTTCTCTTCACTCCACTTAGAAGAAAATAAACTCATTCTCCATGGAATATCAAGTAATGTTCTCATAGTTCATCATTTCAGCAGCAAACATTTGAATCTTCTCAAATATAATATTTCTTGAAAGCTCCAGAAAATCCACAACTTCCTTTTTACATTAGAAGCTCCAGAAAGGGCACAACTTTCAGCAGAATGTTTTTTTTGTAGCAATAACATCTCTTCAACATTTTTTTTTCACCCAAAGTATCCCCAAATAAGGTAGTACAATAAAAGACATCTTCCCCCCACACTTATGTTCAAATATATCATGCAATTTCACTTCAAGAGCAGGTTGGATAGGGAAAATTGGCTTGTAATGTGGATAACCTAACAGGCTGTTCATGGCTTCTATGGGCTAAAAGGATTAAATGTTCAAGGTTTTCCATTATGAAAGGGATTATCTTGAAACGAGGGCTTTCAAACCAAAGAAATTCCTCAATCATTTAAACACAAGTACCTCAAACCCTCAAGTTTTGACAGGAATAAATCAAATTCTGGTTAAATCAACCATGATTTGATCCTCTCAAGAAGTGAGGTGAATGTAAAGAATATGGAAATAATAGGTTCAGAAGCCTCATGGGAATGTGATTTCAAATATAAAGACAGTGATATGTGGCATGGGAATAAAAAAAATTGAGTATTTTTCATGAAATTCCCAAATAATTGAACTTGAAACAATTTCATTTTCAGCATTCATTTAATCTCAGTTTCAAGGAATAAATTATTTCACTCATGGAGATGGGTTTCAAAAATTCCAATGATAATCATTTCAGCTCAAAAGTTTCAAAAACACATAAAAATTTAAAAAAAAGCACACAAAATTTTAAACACACACGTGTTTTTTTAAAACAAATAGGAAAACAAACAACACATAAAAATCCTACACTACAAAGGTTCCCTCCCCCACACTTAAATGATGTAGTGTCCACAATGCATTAAAATGTATTTAACATGTAAGAATATTGGAAATTGAATCACAAAAATCATGAAAATATAAAGGAGAGGTACGACCTGATGGAGTTTATTGATAAACAGGTTGGAGGAGTGTGATCTCCTCCATTGGCTCTGATGGCATGGTCCCAAGGAATTTCTTCAATCTGTGCCCATTAATAGTGAATGGGTCCTTCACTCCATCCTTCACAATCTGTACAGCACCAAAAGGATATACATGAGTAACTATAAATGGAACATCCCACCTGGAACGACGTTTACCTGGCATCAGCTTGAGTCTTGAATTGAATAACAACACTTTGTCTCCTGGATGGAAGTCCTTTGGTTGGATCAGTTTTCCATGAGCCACGCTTGTTCTCTCTTTATAAATCCTGGAATTTTCAAATGCTTCCCTTATAATTTCTTCCAGCTCTTGTAACTGCAAGCTTCTCTCTTTCCCAACACTTTCAAGATCCAAATTCATCTTCCTCACAGCCCAGTATGCCTTGAGTTCCAATTCCACAGGTAGGTGACAACTTTTCCCATAAATCAGCCTATATGGACTCATTCCAATTGGGGTTTTGTAGGCTGTACTATAAGCCCATAATGTGTCTTCTAACCTTTGGCTCCAATCCTTCTTATTTGGATTAACAGTCTTTTACAAAATTCCTTTTATATCCCTATTGGACACATCAACTTTCCCATTAGTCTGTGGATGATAGGGAGTTGATGTTTTATGATGCACCCCATACCTTTTCAACAAAGCCGCCATTCTCCAATTACAAAAGTGAGTCCCTTGATCACTAATGATGGCTCTAGGAACTCCAAACCTACAAAATATGTTAGTCCTGACAAAATCACAAACAACTTTAGCATCGTCAGTCTTGGTGGCTTTTGCTTCCACCCATTTGGAAACATAATCAATAGCAAGAAGAATATAAGAATTTCCAAATGACATTGGGAAAGGTCCCATAAAATATATCCCCAAAACTTCAAATATTTTACAAATATTAAGTGGATTTTGGGGAATTTCTTGTCTCTTTGAAATATTTTCTGAAAATTGACATTTTTCACACCGTTTACAAAATTCATGAGAATCTTTGAAAAGTATTTGCCAATAAAGTCCAGATTCTAAAACCTTTCTTGTAGTCCTTTGAGGTCCAAAGTGGCCTCCACAAGCTAATGTGTGACAAAACCTAAAGACTGATTCAATTACATATTTAGGAAAATATCTTCTGATTATTTGGTCATTGCAAATCTTCCAAAGAAATGGATCATCCCAGATGTAATATTTAGATTCATATTTCAATTTGTGAATTTGATGATAATTTAAATGAAATGGGACCAGAGATGTTACTAGATAATTGACCATGTCAGCATACCAAGGTACTTCTCCTTCAATCAAGTACAACTGCTCTCCTGGAAGGCGATCATTTAGTGGTTTAGTGTCTGGAATCTCAACTTTAGCGGTGTTGGGTAATCTACTTAAGTGATCAGCCACTTGGTTCTCAGATCCCTTCTTATCTTTGATTTCTATGTTGAACTCTTGTAGTAGTAGCATCCATCTCACTAGCATCGGTTTTTCTTCAGCCTTCTTCATCAAGTACCTAAGAGTTGTATGATCAGAAAACACAATGACTTTAGTTCCAGGCATATACGATCTAAATCTTTCTAAAGCAAAAACAACTGCTAAAAACTCTTTTTCTATTGTTGTGTAGTTGAATTGAGCCACATCTAAGGTTTTAGAGGCATATGCAATGACTTGTGGCCTTCCCTCAATTCGCTGAGAAAGGACAGCTCCAACTGCTTGGTTTGAAGCATCACAAAGTATCTCAAATGGTTCTTCCCAATTTGGTGGCTGCATCACTGGTGGTGTAATCAATTTCTTCTTCAGCTCATCAAATGCTTCCCTACATGAACCATTGAAATCAAAATCAGCATCTTTAAAAAGTAATCTAGAGAGAGGGAGAGAAATCTTACTGAAATCTTTTATAAACTTCCTGTAGAATCCTGCATGTCCTAAAAAAGATCTAACATGTTTCACACAATTTGGGTAAGGAAAAGAATTTATCACTTCAATTTTTGATTTATCAACTTCAATGCCTTTCTGAGAAATGACATGCCCAAGGAAAATTCCTCTCTCAACCATAAAATGACACTTTTCAAAATTCAAAACAAGGTTTTTTTCAATGCATGTTTTCAAAACTCTTTCCAGATTTTTCAAACAGTGGTCAAAAGAATTTCCAAAAACTGTTAAGTCATCCAAGAAAACCTCCAAGAAATCTTCAATGTGATCAGAAAATATACTTACCATACACCTCTGAAATGTACCTGGATCATTACACAATCCAAATGGCATTCTTTTGGTTGCAAAAGTACTGAAAGGACAAGTAAAGGTAGTCTTCTCTTGATCCTCGGGGGCAATGGGTACCTGAAAATAACCTGAAAATCCATCCAAAAAGCAATAATGAGTTCTCCCTGCCAATCTCTCTAACATCTGGTCAATGAATGGGATAGGGAAATTATCTTTTTGAGTGACCTGATTCAGCTTCCTAAAATCGATGCATACTCTCCAGCTATTCTGAATTCTCACAGGGACTAATTCATTCTTTTCATTACTCACAATGGTTAGGCCAGTTTTCTTTGGTACTACATGGATGGGGCTAACCCATTGTGAATCTGATATGGGATAGATGATCCCGACTTCTAATAACTTCTCAATCTATTTTTTCACAACCTCCATCAGGGTAGGGTTCAACCTCCTTTGGGTTTGTCTGACAGGTTTGGAATCGCCCTCAAGAAAAATTCTATGTGAGCAAATGTTTGGGTTTATTCCTGGGATATCACCTAAGATCCACCCTATTGCTTGGACATTATCTCTCAAAAGCTCAATCAATGATTTTTATTGAGTTTTAGATAGATTATTAGCAACTATTACTAGTAATTTCTCCCCCTACATAAGGTAAACATATTTTAAATCAGTGGGGAGTGGTTTTAATTCTAGATCAGGAGGATGATCAAGAGATGAAACTAAATTGAGGTTCTCCACTTCCAATGGTTTGACATCCTGCACATAATAAATCATATCATCTTCATCATCATTTAACAAATTATCAAAGAAATCAGATTTTACCTCTTCTTCCAACAAGAAATCAGAACTTCCAAGAGTTTGGGAATCCATATGTTCAGTGATATCTTTAATGGAAAATTTCTCTCCTAATGATAAAAATTCATGAAACATACCTGATTCTTCAATTGGTTCTATGTCATCTTCATGGGAGAGTGCGAAGAGTGAATGATCATCTGATGGGTGCCTCATGGATTCAAAAATATTGAAGTGGACAGTGCTATCTCCAAAATCCATGGTAAGTGTCCCTTTATGGACATTGATAATGGTTTTGGATGTCTTCAAGAAAGGTCTCCCCAAAATTATGGGTGAGTGTGATGGGATCCTATCATCTTCCATATTCAGCACATAAAAGTCAGGAGGGAATAAAAGATCTTTGACTTCTACCAGGACATCCTCCAGAACTCCTGCTGGGAATACTGTGGATCTATTTGCAAGCTAGACCACCACTCTTGTGGGCTTCAAGTCTCCCATCTGCAAAGAAGTATATAATGAGTGAGGAAATACATTAATTGATGCACCTAAATCATACAAAGCATTAGAGAAATTTAATGAACCAATGGTGCATTGAATAGAAAACGTCCCTGGATCTTGACATTTGGTTGGCAATTGTGGTGTGATAAGGGCTGAGACGCTTCTTACCAAATTGATCCTCTCATTCCCTTGAAGTCTCCTTTTCTTGGTACAATGATCCTTCAAAAACATATCATACTTTGGAATTTGTTTGAGTTCTTCAAGCAGAGGTATGTTGACTTCAACTTTCTGAAAGGTGTCCAGAATATCTTTTTTGCAGTGCTTCTTCTTGTAACCTCTTTTATTAAATCATCCTTGATGGAAATGGTGGTGGTATATCTTTCTTCTCCATTTGTTTCCTCTGAAATGGTGTTTCTTGTTTCTTCCTTCTTGGCCTATCATTATCATCCTCCTCTTTCTTATCTTCTTCCCGATGCATTTTCATAGACTTTTCATCATTTCTAACTTCATTCTCACCCATATTAGTTTTTCTGGTTTCAGGTTAAATGGTGGATGGTGGTTGGAGTTCTTTTACACTTCTTGTAGTTATAATACTAACATTGTCTTTTGGGTTTGGGATTGTTTGGGAAGGGAGTTTACCGATATTTTTGGTCAGAAAGTCCATGAGACTCTCAAACTTATTGGACAAATCTTTAACAGTGTCTTTCAGTCCTTCAACCTCAGATTTTTGTTGGTTTTGAATTAGAGGGTGGGAACTAGTGGATGGTTTCTCATAGGGTCTTTGGAGATTGGTTGGTTTTTGGTAAGAAGGATGGTTATAAGATTGTTTTTGTTGAAATGGTGGAGGGTTCTGGAATTGATTCTGGAATGGGGGTTGGTTTTGAAACTGATTTTGGTACGGGGGCCTAGCTTGATTCTGTTGATTTAAAAATCCATATTGGACTTGGTTAGGATCTCTCCATCCTTGATTTTTCTAGAACTTCCTTGGTTGAAAGGGTGCTGCACAACTTTCCATTCCCTGTATTTCAGCACACTGGTCAGTGAAATGATCAGGAGATGAGCATAAACCACATACCTTAGCTGGTGCTTGTTAGTCACTAACTTGCTTCAAGGCCATCTGCCTCACCAAAATAGTAAGCTCTTCAATCTTAGTTTCTAATAAGGGTGATGGATGAGAAGTGCATACCTCATGAATACCTCTTGTTCCAATACCTCTTGTTCCAAATTACTGCGAGTTTTGGGAAATCTTCTCAATCAAGCCCTTGGCTTCTTCTGGTGACTTTTCAATCAGTGCATCTCCAGATGATGCATCAAGAAGGTTTCTGTCATTGTCTAGTAGTCCTTGATAGAAGAAGACAAAAAAGGGGTGTTCCTCAATGACTTGATGTGGACAGCTGGCACATAGCTTCTTAAATCTCTCCCAGTACTCGTAAAGAGTTTCTCCAGATGATTGTCGTATGGCGTAGATATCCTTACGAATGGCTGTGCTTCTAGAGGTGGGGAAGAATCTTTGCATAAAACATCTTACCAGGTCATTCCAGTCATGTAAGTCTCCTGGTTGTAGGGCGTACAACCATTCTTTAGTAGCTCCATCCAACGAAAACGGAAATGCCTTCCACTTTACCTGCTCCTCGGTAATTCCACGGGGTCTGATAGTTGAGAAAAGCATGTGTGAACTCTTTAATGTGTTTGTTTGGAACTTCACCTGCCAAACCATGAAACTTTGGAAGCAAAGTAATCATGTTAGGTTTCATTTCAAAATCATTTTGTAACACTGGCATGGAAACTTGATTGTTTTGATTATGGAATTGTGGTGCACAGAGGTCTCTAAGTGTTTGGTTTTGATTTTTAGCCATGATGACAGGCTCAGAGTGAACACTTGAAGTTTCACTTGAGTCTGCAAGGGGAACATCCTCAAATTCAGATTCCAAATTAATGTTTCTAAGTCTAGTCAACAAGTTTCTTTCAATTTCAGGATCTATGGGTAAAGGTTCAGTTTTTGAGGTTCGAGTCATGCAATTTTGAAGAGACAAGATGAAAAGAGAGAAAAGAAAAGAAAAGAAATATTGGCGCTACCTCCCTAGCAACGGCGCCATGTTTTGACACGTGCCTGTCGTGGGGTGTGACAAAAACAAATATTACCTATGTTAAAATGCAGTAGAGTGGATTACCTAGGTTTTCTCCAGAGAGGAGTGCACAATAATTAAGCTGTCACCTTAAAATAGAATGAAGTTAGGTTGTTTTTAGAAATTGTTTGATTTAGAAAATACAAGAAAGAAACTAAATAAAGTAAGGTAATTAAGTGAAAGTTTTGAAAAAAATTGAAAAATGATGTGATCTAAATCAGTGATATGAAATGGTGATCAGGTTAGGGTCAGTTTTCCAATTGTAATTCTATCATTGTTCATTTTACCCAATTCTCCTCTGCTAAATCGTTAAGAGTGAGAATCCACAATTGTTTGTTCTCACTCCCTCGGTCAATTAAAAATGTGAGAATAAACCATAATAAAATCCTAGGTTGGTATAATCTCCCTCCAATGTGTAATAAGGTTGTAGAAAATACCCCCAATTATCTTAGGAAATTCCCAATCGGGTCTTGTTTTTCCCAAGTAATCAAGAACATTCACTACTCCTCACACACGTATCGGTGATCACCGAGTACTACACCACTAAATCCCGGTCTATTCCATTGTTTATAAACAAGAACCTAGTGGAGGGAGATATTGATCATTGACCAAATATAAATTAACAACAGAATCTAAAATGAGATACAATCGTACATGATAATAAAAACTGTTATAAGAAATTGAAACAGATTCGCAGAAGAGAAAAGAGGATTTTAAAACATTAATAGAAGGAACTCATGAAATAAAATATGGAAAACCTCTCTTTCCCCAATCACACAGAAGTTTACCCCACCATGGTAAGGGTAATTGTGACTAATGGGAAAGAAGAAGACATTTCAAGACTAAGAAGTGTAAAACAAAGAAAGGAAAGAACAGAAATGTGATCCTCTAGAATCTGTCCTCCAGAAGATTGCCTCTATTCTGACCACCATCAAGCCGACACTCACTGAGGTCCCTTATTATATAATGTTTTAAATGATGTTTTCTATCGACACTAAAAATTTGAGAGTCATTGTACAGGTGTAAAAAAAGATATGGCCAAATCAATGACCATTACGTTTCTGACCGCCAAACACTGTTTCACCCACTCCACTTGGACGCGCCAAAAGGATCTATTAATGAGCTCCATAATTTATGAACTTTAATGTGAGCTGTGATGTGGAAGTATTATGTCGACACCAGCTTGAATCAACTCATTATAAGGTCTTATGAAGGAGATATTGCATATTTAATGAAGTGGGGTCCATTCTGCCTTCTAAACTGATTTCTACACTTCATTGAATTTTCTACACCGTTGGGTTTCGAATTGGGACTTGGTCCAGAAGGAACATTTTCTGTCCCCAAGCATAGGAATCCTACAAAAAACTATTCACTTCAATTGGACTCATATTATAAAAGTTATGCCCGAAAAACAGAATCTATATAAAAATGACAATTTTACAGAATTACCCCATTTTCACATTTAAGCCCAAAATACACCAAAAACACATAAATGCTAAAAATACACTCACATTGAATAATTGGGAGGGATTAAATCATTGAAAAACATATAAATAATAATGAAAATATTAACTCTATGAATTATAAATTCATTTTTTAACCCTATACGAATAGGATAAATAGAATATTATTTTTAAGTTCTATTATCTTTTAGAGTGAAAGATGAGTTTGTGGTAGAACTCAGTTAAAGGATGAGACTCTACTTGTCAAGTATATATTTTTCTTCTTCTGTTATTCAATGAAGAAATTAATTCTTATATTTTAGTGAAGGGATCTTAATACAAAAAAAATGTGTTATCCTAATACCATATGTTTTGCTGAACCGATGGTATTTTAAATTATCATAGATTGATGAATTTATGGCCCTCAATTTTACACTTGTTTGTGATTGATGACCTAAATCAATACCTATAAATATTTATTTTTTTCCTCCAATTATATGTCTCTAATTTCCACCAATTTTCTCCGAATAGAGATCATTATTTGGTGGTGACCCTTTCATTTCTCTTTTCCTCTTATTAAGACTAAATTTTATTAACCCAATTTCTGATGTGGGTTTTCCCACAAAGATATTTTCTATATTCATCCTTTTATTTTCGAAGAACAATTTCAAATTGCGAGGACACAATTTATTGAAGGAGGGGAGAATATAACACCCCAAGATTTCATAGTGTGTTATTTCTTCAAATTAATTCAATAACTTGCACTACACGCAACACCGAGTTCAAGCGCACCATGACTTACCAAACAAGCCGTTCAAAAGAGGTTATGAATAGTATTTACTAAATTTTAAACTTTATATAATCCTTATAATTTTAGAATACATATTATGAGTTTCTTAGACATAATGTAAGAACAAATTTATTTTCAATATTACACTTTTACCAACTTTTAATAGTGAACCCTTTTCAAATCCAATATTTTAAACTTATAATCAATTTGACAAAATAAATTTACTTTTTAGAATGTGGAATCAAAAATTTACAATGAAACATCCCAAGCTTCCACAATATGCTTTCCTTTGAACAATACAGTAACGTGTGTTGTACGCAACTTCAAGTTCTAACAAACACCACAACCAATCAAACTAGCCGTTATGAATAGTAATACCTACTTTTTGAAATTTTATAAATTTTATCTTTCGAAATGGACTTTATTTTTGGATTTTTAATATCGAAATTATCTTAGGGTGAAATTTTGGTACTTTTAGGATAACTTTTATATTTTGATGAATAGTGAAAATTAAAAAATTTTAATTAAAAACAACTTTTTTAATAGAAATAATTTATATTGATAAATTATGAATTTGAGTGGTTTTGAAGTATATTTAGAATATATTTTTAACATTTAATACAATGTTGGTCATTGTACATAATCTCACAATTAAACCGGATATAAACAAGTGTCAATCTTTTGATAGTTAATATCTCTTAAAAATACGCTATTTGTTTTGACGATGGGAATTAATTTTTAAATTAATTAATGAAACTGATATGTTTTGAATTTGGTAAAATATACATAATTTTTTAATTCATAATATCAAATATATATTAGGACTAATTTTTGGTATTTTTCTGGAAACTTGCATTTTTTTGATGAATAGTGAAACCACTAAGTGGTAGTTAAAAAACTGAATTTTTAATAAAAATTAATTTTACCGCTTCTGTGAGTGGAATTTTGAAAATCTGAGAGACATGGTTAATATCAAGTAGTAAAATGTGGTTCAATGAGATAAAAATAATTTTTTGTGAATAGTAACTTTTTACTTTTATTTACCACGATTAAAAGTAAATAGGGTAATTAAGGGTATAAATGATATTAATATTACCCTAACACATGTCCTAATTCTATTGGACAAGTGTATCTCGACCAAACACAACCTTAGTAATAAAATATTATCATTTAGGTCCACTTGGATTAGATTATGACATTTATTATTATTTAATTCAAAGAAGAGTTAAAAGAGTTAAAATCAATGTTTATTTACTAAAACATATTTAATATAGAGTTATACATAAGATAAATTCTATTGTAAATATTAATCAGAAAGATAAAAATATTTAATACATAATGGTAATTTATTTATAATTTTTAGATCTTAAATAAGTCAATTTAGTTATGACACAAGGGTGATGTTGTAATTATCTAATTAATGTAAAATTAGAATAATTGATCTTATAAATACCCAAATAAATGTAATTTGATACTTTTTATGAATAAAAATAATTTTCAAGGTTAATATGACATGTTATGAGTGATTTAAGTAACTTATTTAGATGTAATAATTCTGTTATGATTTTTACAAAAATCAATTATTGAATAGTGTGAAAATTGACATTAAAAAATATTATATTATTACTTGATATTAAATTCCAAAAAATCTAAGGTTTGGACAAGAGACTTATATAATGATAGGAGTATCATTAATGGACCACTTGGAAGTCTCTTGTATGTATATATTATGTTTATTAACAATATAATATAAAAATACCAAGAGACATTGTAAAAGTGAAACTAATTAACTAAGAGTTAATACTTAAAGATAAGGTTAATATAATAACCCAAACCTGTCTAAATTATATTGGATTAGTGGTTTTCTACCCATACCCACATTAACCTTTAAATAGTCTAATTTTTAGCCGTTAGAAACCGAATATGAATTTATTATAAAATAATATTTCTCGTTTTTCCAAAGGTGCCACTCACCCCTCTTATAAAAGCACACTCCCCCTTCTCATTAATTCACACCTTTAAAGCCTTTTGGTTCGGCCAAACCCTGCCCAAATAATCTATCAACTTCCCTAACTATAACCTAGAGGCCTTAGTTTGATCATAAAGCCAATCTAAGGAGCCTGTATGATCAAATCAAAAGGAAGAACCCGAAGAAGAGGTAATGATTTCACCACCCATTCTATAGTTCCTTTCTTCTTCCACTTCTTCTTTCTTTGTTATTACCATTCTAAACTAATAACTCCAGTATCTTATATATACTGTGATGTTATTATAAATATGGTACAACCATATTCAGTATTCTATACATCCTTTGAATGAAATGTCACCATACGTACGTACGTACGGCTAACCGTCTCTACGTCGTGATGTAATTATTATTCAATAAATTATTATTTGGATGGGTATAATAATGATGTGTAATTCATGTAAATAATAAATATAACATGATAATGATTCTTTATATATGATATAAAATCCAATTATATATTATTTTAATATCAAAAGAATGATATTGTCGCTCGTGCGTACGTACGGACTACCGTCACCACGAACACGATGAGATTCATTATCCATTGTATCCATTCAAGTAAAATTCTCATTTTAAGATTAATAATAATGTTTAAGGACTTAATATCACTCTGGATATGAATAAGATACAATCTATCCATAAAAAACATTTCTTACATAACAAAACATATAAAAGAAAATGAGTAAGTTAACACCCAAAACGACGATAATTCTAAAATATTATTAACAAAGAAATCATATATGATATAATATTAATATATATGATTCTTGTATAATTTAATAACAATTATTTTACCATTATACAGGAGGTTAAACTACCCTCAACCAAGGAAAAGTACAAGGTAAGGGTTTATTTCGCAATCTCTTCATTATCCGAGGTTGTTTATACGTAATAATCTACTGGGATTTCTTTATCATCCACATCCATGATTCTTAAAAAGGTATTTCAAAACATTTTTAATATTTACAAGAATATGGGTTAAAGTCATTTATAACCTTGTTTTAATTTTTATAGGAGGTTTATAAAGGAATCATTCCGTCGTTTTCCAAACAAGGTTCTTTTAACCTTTTTGACAGAATTAAGGTAAAAATGTTTTTTTTAACTTCTACGGCGGGTGCAGATATTTTCCGCCGTTATAAAATCATCAAAGCTTCCCTTACAAGCTTATAAGGATATTTTCAAAGTGAATTTTTTATTTTATAATTATGTGACTTTTAAATGATTTCAAAATGAATATTTTATGAATTTATGAAAGGTACTCTTTATCAAAATCAGAATTTTAAATGTTTTAAAGATTTATCTTTCTAAATATTTTTAATTAATGTCCATGTTTTCAAAATTATTTTAAGGATTTATTCATATAGACATGAATGTTTTGAAATGATATTTATTTTCAAAAGTTTCAAAGTGGTATGGGACACTTTTATTCAAAAATCTCTTTTAAATTACTTCCTTTATATATGTGTGACTTTTAAATGATTTCAAAAAAGAGATATTTCTCTCAAATAGTTTTGATTTAATATATGTCAACATACTTTGATGTATTTTAAGATTAATTGAAATTTATGTATTATGATACAAAACATTCGTATTGTATTGAAGGTTTTGTGATATGCTTGACTGTGGATGTGTTATTTTTATACCATTCATGGTTTATGGAGAAAGTATTGACATTTTGTATGCTAGTTTTAATACGAATGTTTATGTTATGTTTAAACCTTTTCATATGGGAATGCATTGTACTTAGTTAGTGACGGGTGGAGGCCGCTATAGCTCCTCAATGCATCGGTAGGTCTCATGAGATATACTAGTGTCTTGACATAAGGCCTTGACAAAATATTATTTGTAGTCTTGGAACGAGGCCTTGGCTATGTGGTTATGATAGTCTGGAATTATGAATTCCATAATTATGAAAGTGGTTATTGATATTTCATGTGATTATTCAATTACTAGAATATCCATGTGAATAATTAAATGGAATTATTTCATTTTTTCCATACTATATTAAAGTTCAAGTTTAAAATCCTTTTGTTTTAGTTATACATTGCCTTAAATATTTATTATTAATTTTGAAAGTTTCTGATATATTGTTATCCTTACTGGGCATTTGAGCTCACCCCTTTTCTATATTTTATTTTTCCCAGGATGTGAAGAAGTAAATTATGAATGACCTGCAGGGATATTATGAGGGATAAGAGTGTAGAATATGGAGACTATGTTGTTGTAGTTTTCATTTTAATGATGTAATGTAAAACTTTATGAATATAACTAGTGTTTCCAAGGCTACTAAACTAATCGGTCTTTCGAGATTTCATCTTTCTTGTGATCATGCCAATGTTATATAATAATGCACCGACTTTGGGTAACTGGGGCTGGGGCATTACAACTCTAGCACTTGTGTGCCGCTCCATCACTTGCCCGCCACTCAAGCACTTTCACGTGCGCCGCTCCATAACTTGCGCACTGCTCCATAACTTAAGCGACATTCCATCACATGTGTGACACTTTCTTTTTTTTGTCATATTTTGATATGATTATGTTGAAATATGACTTGCCCAAAACATTCACTTGCATGCCCCATATACTTGCGCGCCACACTTGCGCGCCAATTTTAACATGCACACCACATTATTTCCTTTTTCATATTTTGATGTGTCGATCTTGAAATATAACTTGTGAAAAACATACACTTCTGCGCCACACATACACACCCATTAGCCCTGCACATCAGTTTATGACTTGCATGCCAATTTTTAACTTGCACGCCACTTTATTTCATTTGTCATATTTTGATGGGATGATCTTGAAATATGAATTGTGTGCCAATACTTGCGCACCACTCTTGACTTGCGCGCCACTTTCTTTCCTTTGAAAAAATCACTTATTTACTCTCTCTACTCTTCATATGTCTTGCATCATAAGTTCTCTAAACTTTTGATATTTGTGAAATACAAATCAGAAAAGAATCATCATAGTTTTGTCCATTATTTTTGGGTTATGAATTACAATGTACTTATTCATTCTCACTTCAAATACTCAATTCCTTATGGAGTGTTAATTCCAAAGAACTCCAATCATCTCTCTTCATACAAAAGTGGTGTTTTGAAGCTTCTTCAAATACCTTCAATGTTTCAGACAATGTATCACCTTTGATACATATATTTGGAACTTTTAAGAACAATGAAACAATCATCTAATTTCAAGGAAATGTGTAATTCATGACCTTATTATAATTCCAAGCCCTTCCACACTCTCTCTTCTTCTTCATCCACCATTCCCTACTTCATTAAAATCATATGATTCTTTTCTTCAAGTAAGATCTTGCATGGTTCTCATGAAATCGTAAAGCATTTCATGGTCTTCTTTAAATCCTCATTTTTCTTCAATCAACCTTAGATGGATTATTCTCCACCATTCTCCATTGTAGTAAATATTGTGTCACCTTTTACACAAATTCTTTGAACTTAGTATCAGTTCAACAATTGTCTAAATTAATATTCTTAAATAATTGCTCAAGTATGACATCCAATGCTATGATTCCATAACAATTCTTTAGGAAAACTCACTTCATCCAATCTAAACTAACTTTCTAGTCCTTCTTCATATCCTTCTACATTTTGACAAGTATTGACAACTGTTGACAAAAAATACAATCTTTATACACAATGTGGTCCTAATAGACAGTACTCATGATTCTTATAGAGATATTCTTTTCCTGTTCATATATTTTTATCTTATCAACTTGTTGTATGATTCCAACATTTGATTTCATATCATTAAATAGACATGCATGCATGATTGTATTTGTAAATGACCATGTTTTTTAAGTCTATTATATTCTTACACTAATTTAAATTTATTATTACTACTTACACTGAGTATGTTAATTATTTAATATTTTACCATTTTCCTAGTCTACTAATGAGAGTATAGTCTCCCCACTGTACCATTATCAGACACTCCCTGCTAGTTAGTAGCCTCTAGTGTGCAGGGAGACTTGCTTAATTCCATGTTGATGCTAGTATGCATATTGGTTTTATAGTCAGTTGGGTTGGGAAATTACATCATATTTATCAATAAAAACAGAATAATATAATTTTTTAGTGTGTATCTCATGTTATGATTAAATCGTACCAGAAAACATAATATAGAAATCAGGATTTAATATGAAATTTTATTATGTTTTTTACTTACATATGGGTAACACAAAATTTCAATGACCCAAGTAATATTAATAGAATTTAGATTTGTAAATTTAATAATAAAATTCAACATTTTAATTGAAGGTAAAAAGTTGTTTCTACATGTTAATTATGGGTAAAAAAGTATTTCTACAAGTTAAGTAAGGGAAACAAGAAATGTGTACATGTTATGTAAGAGAAACAAAAAACTGAAAGAAAAATAATTTTTCAAAAAATATTAAGAAAAATTATAAAGAATAATATGATTAGATGAAGAAAAAATAATAAATAAAAAAAATCAACAATATGGTAATGATAAAAACATAAGATAGTGTGGAAAATATCCCCTCTAGTACAAGTTGGAACATTGATAGCAAGATCCATAATAAAATATCTTACTTATGTTGATGTATATGGGTTCAATATTCACCACTAGCTTATGGGTGCTTATACCCCCCCAAGTTACTCTTCATCTCTAAAAATTATGGAATAGTTCATCCAAGATATCCATATAACTAAAACTCTGTTATGGGAAATATATTTTCACTTTTTCTCCTCTGCATGTCTCCAAATTCTTAGTTTGACCATGGATTTTGATTAATCCTTAATGACATAGGGGTTTTTACATTCTTTTTTCCCTTTGTTCTAAACTTCCACTTCCCCTATTATTAATGTCTTATTATTACAAAAAACACTAGTTTTACCAATATACCTAGGAAATTTCCATCTATAATTTTCTCAATATCTTATAAGACTCATTTATCTCTTTAAAATAATTCCATATTTGATAATTTTCCAAATTATTGATTTTTATAGGATCATATAAACTTATTTCAAATTCAAGTTTATATGTATAACTAAAAACTATTTTTTTAGATCTTTAATCCTCTTTTCTCATTTCTTTAAACAATAATTAAAGTGATTAATCATCTTATATGTTTTTTAATTTTTATTTTAAACTCTATTAATTCTTATGTGATTTCATAGATAGTTTATTGATCTTCCATCTCCTTATATAGTTAGTATATCTTAGCTACAACATGATTCACATATTCAAAGGTTTATTTTAACAATTACCCAATATTTTTTTATTTTTATTCTTCTTAATAAAAATATCTTCATAAGATAACTCATTTCATTCCATGATACATAAAAAAACATTGATCATTTTTTCATTATATCTCTCCTATATTTTTATTTTTTTAATAATGTACATCATGGAGTATTGTATACCATAATTAAAGTTAGTTTCCTATTAATTAATGTAATTTTTATCAACTTCCCCTTCCTTAATCACAAGACCATTTCTCTAAAATTTATCCATGTAAGAATTTATTAATTTAAAATCAATTTAGGTTGAAAATTTCTTCATAGATTTTTTTATAGTTTTGTTCTCATCATCATCCTCATATAATATCCTTGGACACAATGAGGGAATGTTTCTAACCACGCCACATTGGAAACAAGAAAAATCTAGATTTCATTATTATATACCCTTTTCCTTTTTTAATTTTATTTCCATCAATTATAGAAACTCATTATGTACATATTCTTATTCATCTACATATTCAATTTTATTAATCATATACATGTATTTGAATGCAATTTCCTTGTTTATATGATACTATGATCCTTTTGAATTGAATTACCTTTCATTGGCCACAAAAATATAGTATAAGTCATCAATTTATAACTCTATAATGTTTCTTTATAGAAGTTAAGATATATTTGGGGTTTGGAGGGTTCTAGCCTCTACAAGACTATCTTCCCAACAATGACATCCATCATTTGTTTACCCAGTAATAAATTGCTCGAACAACTCCAGTGAAACGATTAATGAATCCATCTAAACTATCATCTGGATACATCCTTACATCATCAAACATATTATGAAAAACATAAATCTTCTCCTACATCACCTTTTTATCCCCTTAATAAAATGTAACAATATTACACCACATTTATTTAGTAGTACTGAAATTCATAACCTTCATATAGATCATGTTTTATAGTTTTCTTGAAAAGGTATTCACGGATTTGACATCAATATTGAGAAATATTCTATATGATTCATTCCTATAAAAATTAGTTATATAACTTATTTGTTTCCCATGTAAAATAGTAGGGTACGATTCAATTTACAGGGTTTGTTGGTGAGATTTCCCTATTATTGTAGATTTATAAATTGATACAATCAAATAAAGGTACTCCCTTATCATTCACTATGTTCTCTATAATAATATTGTTTTGATAATATATTCATCAATATCAATATAATATCTCATTCAACGTGTTATGACTATAACCGAAGACACTCTAGGCGGAGAGAGAAATTTGGAATGTAATTCCCCTTCATGTATGGGATCATGATTTCAAGTCATAATGAGTAGAACAGACCCACTATCCTTCACACACACACATACAGACAAGAAAACAAAGAAATACTATCATATATAGAATAATAAATATGGAAACTTGATGTTTTACTTAGTTCAATGCTATGGTATAAACTATAGAGCATATTCTAATAATGTGTCAACGTACCATGAGGTTACACTGTCGATAATTGATGCTAAAATAGTTTGGGAAGAATTCACTATTGATCGAAGGAATACTTCCGCTTATTGAATTTAAGCACACTAATTTTAATCAAAGGATTAAAAAGTGAATGCAACATATTGTTATCATGTAACATTTTTCATTAATCAGAATAATAACCCCAAAATAAAAATGGAATATTCACTTTCTTTAATCCCCTATCTTGAATCCAAATCAATTTCATTTCATTATAGTAGCAATGCAGTTCATACTTCTTATTTTATAATCACAACAATAATATAATTTCCCCCATTTTCCTTACCTTTTCTAGTTTTTATAAGAATGATAATTTTTATACATTTTTTAAATTTTAAATACTTGAATTTAGCATAAAAAATACTCTAATTTTAATTCCTTAAAATATTTAAATCCCCATAAAAAATCACTTTATTCATACTTCCAAAAAATAGAAAAGATTATATAACAATTTTGAGTAAATTATTAATCATATATTATAATTGATAATACACACCATAATCCACAAGGAATTGTTTCCAACTTGAATGAATTAAATCATTATAGTAAAAATCTCATGTTCATAGTGTGATAGATCTTCTACATCTTGAAGAAGATAATTTAAAATCTTATCATTCACAAACAATCTGATGAAACATAGGGATTATACCTGACCATGAACCATTTTAGTATGATAAAGAATATCACATATGATCAAAAATACTTATGGATCCCTCAAATAACATTTTTACTTTTCTGATTTCTATTTGAGATTCTAAAAAACTTCCATATCATAAAATATATTACAAAAAATATAAAATATATTAATTATTACTATAGATAAATACATAAAAAATTACATTACACCTTTTTATTTGGTCATTTATTACAATTTCAAAAATCTATAAAATGTATTATACTGAAATCCACATGAATTAATTCACTATTATAAATTTTATTATAAATTTTATAGAGTCATATTATTCATAAATAAAATAACATATATATTTTTTAAGATCAATTAATTTATATATTTTATTCTAAATCCAGAGAAATATATTACATACTCTTCAAATATATTACACATTTTAACACATTCCTTATGTAAGATTTGAATTTTCTGGATTTCTAGCTAATCTACATAATTTTTTTTTACCTAAACAAGATACATTAAGAATTATACATTTAAACTTCTAAATGAAAATCATTATTAAAATTTGGGGATTTCCAAGACATAAGGATTTTTTTTAAAATACATAAGAAATATTAATCCATAATTCCTCAAAAAAATCCAAAAATATATCTAAGTATTTCATGTAAACCAAAAAATAAAATTTCTTCTGGTTAATAAAAAACCCAGCATCATTATAAGATCCAAAATCATAAGTTATGAGTAAAAAACTGAGTTATAATCCAATTATACAAAATTAAATCTATTTAAGAATTTCATTGATGGCATGGTAAATGGAGGGTAAGTTATGTGAAATTATATAATAGATCTTATACTTGTTTGGTATTTTACTACCAAAATTGTATATTAAAGAAAAACAATATTTTTAATGACCAAATTATTTTATTATAATTGGTATAATGTTATTTTCATATATTTGGGTCTTAAACCAATAACATGATTTTTTAAAACCATTTATTCTTTACAAAACATAAAATTTTATTATTTTTTTCATAAAATATAGATTTTAAAGAAAAGATTTAAAATTTATATTTAATGGAAGTTATTTAAAATTTTAAAAAAATATAGGTGTGGAATATTTACTCAATTTAACATTTCATTTTCCTAAAAATATATTTTCTGAAATTAGTTTTGAATAATCAAAATAGATTTTAAATGAAACTTCGTTTTTTGATTAGAATTTTAAACCTAATACTAGTTTCATAATCTATTATTATTTGGGTTACAAGGAGTCTGTATTTGTTATGAAAAATTCTATTCAAAATCTATTTTATTATTGAATAATAAATTTTACTCATATAAGGATCAAAATATTATATATATATGTTGCGAGATGATCCTAAATTTATAACTCACTCCATAATTTAGTATGATATGATTTTTCACACGATTGTTATAAAGAAACAATTATACCATGACTTATGACATGCTTGAAACACGTTTATCAACCTGAGTATCATTATAAAATTTTATCGATGAATGCACATATATTTTATATCATGATTGTTGGTGTTTTTAATATTGGTATGCTATTAAAATTGTGAATGTTAGTATTGAAGTATGTCCAAATTTCATTGTTTATTCATAATGATAATTATTAATATTGTATGGTATTTTAGAAAGGATATGACTTTGATAGTTGAAAAGTTAGATCATAGGGGAATGTGTATATATATGTTCTATCCAAATAAACTACTTGAGTAGGTATCATATTCATGAACATTCATGGATAAATTGTGATGAGTGTTTCACTCTAATTTTTTTGTACCCCTTCCCCAATTCATTGGGATGGTTTGAGGCCCTCACATGGTATACCCTTTCCTCTATCCCGTAGAATGGGATTATGACCTGAATTTAATATATGATACTTCTAGTGGGATTGATATTCATGATTTACATTCCCCTATCCATGTTGTCTAAATTGGGTTTTACCCAGATTAGGTAGCACATGAATAGACCCTCTCGATATAGGGACTTATATTTTTTTTTGAATTACTATATACTATTTTTTTCTATTTTCATTATTTTTTTTTGTTTTATTATTACTACATTATTTTTATCATATATATATATATGGGTATAAATTCTCACACATAAACTTGATTATTCATTACTGAGGTGTTGAATTTTGGTGGGGCCCCTCTATGTGTGCATTTCTCACACCCTTCATGAAATATTTTATGGTAATGTAGCATCCTATGTTGTATTTATGGTAGGAGTAGAACACAATCAGCAGTTAGATCATATAATGGATGGCAATTTGCAAGTGTGGATTAATGTGTTCAGACTCTATGAGATAGTGGAGTTGGCGACCATGGACGGAAAGGAGAATATTGGAATATCACATATACCCTTTAGTTATATTGGTTCGATTTAGGTTTACTTGTTTATTATATTATACTTTTTTTATATTATCACTTTTTGTCTTTGTTTTTACTGCATACATATAGTGGTTCCTTAGTACTTACTATTTGTTGACCATGTGGTAGTCAACTATTTTATGTCTCTATTTTTGTAAACAAAAAACATGTAGATGGTTCATTGTTCTCTTCTAGAAGAAATAATTCATGACTTATTTTGTTTCTGAAAGTGGGTAAATCATTTCTTAATGGAAAACTCTGGATAATAGCACTTGACGATGAACCTTAGGAATGTACAATTTCTATTGGGTAGTAGAACACTTGATACTGGTATAGTCCATCTATTGATGTTAATGAAATTAAAAAGTGATATTTTAATAAATGTGGGTTATTGGGTTTTATATATCTTAGATAAGAGTTAAGATAGTTGAGACTTGAGAAGTTACCCCTACATAGGTATGATAAACCTCTTTATGGTGGAGGAACTAGTTTCCTAGATATTTTCATGAAATTTATAGGAACCAAATATTTGATTGAGGTTATTATTTGGATATATTGAGTATTATGTGATGAAATAAGTGATGGGTGTTAGTTTGAGCAAGAGCTAATCCTTATTGTAATCATGCATCATACAGTTGAGCAATACTTAAGGACAAGTGCATCATATTTATAATATAATAAATATACATGAGTGACCTTAATCAATTAATAAACATCTAATAAAGTATGTAATTATTTCTTGAATACCTTGTTTGGTATTATATAAATAATTAAGGTCACTCACATATAAGACTTGTAGAACAACAGTTTTATAAGAATCATTAAGCATATTTTTATTGTTTCTTTCTTAAGTTATCTTTATTGGAATTCTACTAATTCCTTATTATTGTTATACTGATAGAATTTTATTATAATTTTTATTTAATCATGATAGTATCACTGTAATTAACATTTAATTGATGAGAATACTATTTATTCTAAATTTTTTTAAATTTCATATACACCTCTGCATTCCGCCTATTATTTACAAAAAATTAATGTAAACATTCTATATAGATTAAATTCATAACCATGCTCCCTACTCTTGTTTATTTTATATCTTTAAATATATAATAACTTTATATAGATAATAATAGTATATATTATCTTCTGGTAATTTATTGATAGGTTGGTTCTAAAAAATATATTACTTTATCATTCTTGATATTGTCAACATGTTATGATTTTCATATATATAATTCATCATGTAAGGGTTCTTAGTGATTTTAAAAGTAATAAAAATGTTTTATAACCTAAGGTTAAAAAATTAGAAATGGGATTGTTATTTTGAATTTTCAGTGGGAAATCATTTTAAAAAGAGGTGGTTATTTTAAAAGTACATAAATTTGATAAAGTTAAATCCAAAAACAACTTCCTAAAAAAAGTATTGTAAAAAAAGATTTGGTTTGTAAAATAAAAAAATATTAGTTATGAATTTACCCTATTGGTTTTAAATGGAATGTTTATTACTATAATTTTTTTTATTTGAAAGTGTTTTTTATATAGGGAAATTCAGTTTGAAGACATGTATAGAAGACCCTAGGTCATTTTTATTGTGTGGAGTACCATAAGAGCAAGGTAATATTATTGGTGATATTTGAGAATTTTAGGTATAATGGGATATGTTTTGTGTATTGGAATATTTTTTTATTTGTTAGACTTATGATTTTAGTATCCATGAATCAAAGGTGTGGTGATCCTTTGGGGTGGGTAATGATTTCATGATTTTAGAATTGATCATTCTCAAATGGATTGTAATATGGGGCGAGAGTTTTACCAGATGGGTTTAATGGATATTTTCTTGAGGGATTATGTATAAATAATATATGGATTAATTTTGGATATGTATTATTATATTAAATAATGATATGAATTTTAGATTTCAAAATTTATAGGGTGCTATTTTAATTGAGTAGAATTAAAAATTTTGTGTTTAGAGGGAGGTGGATGATTTATGTTAATAACCAAATAACTTGTGGTGCATATAATTCCAAGGGGTTAGAAAATTATAAGAAAAAATATCCTCATACTTCTCATGGATGATAATTGATATGGCTTGAAGGATGAAATGACCCTATACTTAGTGAAATATATTTATTAAGAAATCAGTTAATTAATCTCCTTGTTTAATTTTTTTTGTTCCACTTTTGGTTTTTTTTGTTTTGGATTTCATTATAGTATTTAAAAGTTTAAGGATAAAATTATATACATTTTTAGTTATTGGTCAAGGTTGTCAGGGAGATTTTAATGTTTGAGTTGTTAGAAAGGGCTTCAAACATCACCATGTTTTTATATGTTTCACTAGGTACCCATTAGGGGGATAATGTGTACCCATTAAGATTAACAGAAGATTGGGGAAACTAAGGGTGCCATCAAAAACTCATTTTCTCTATACTAGGTACCTGATAGGCTTATATCTATTTTTATTTTAAATTATGGAAATTTATTTTTCTATCCAACACTTTTATCTCAAATCCCCCCATTTTACCCTTATTTGACACTAACATTCAACAGAACTCCCATAATATCTTACCTTCAATCTACTTCATTCCCTATTCTATGAAGTTCAAGTTATATTCAAGGGTATTAATTTTATTCACTTCCTCCTAAACCACCTCATTTTATTTATTTTTTCCTTTTCCAACTTTTTATTATAATTTCTCATTCTTTGGTTATGTATTTTTATATGATATTTTCAAAGTCATGGTGAAATATCATTTTAGCTTATGGATTCCATATTTACCAACTAAAGGGAGATTTAGTGGAGTGTTTTTCTAGTGTTTCCACCATTTTTCTAGAAATATATTAGGGTATTATAAAATCTATAGTTTACATGGATTTATGGAATAATTAAGGGATTATTTGTTTGTTTTTACTAGAGATTTTTATAACTATGATTTTGGATATAAATTAAGAGTTTTAATCTATGGTTTTTTTAAATATTAACATTTTTGTATTGTTGTTGTTTTCTTGTGTGAGTTATTTTATTATAGAATCAAGTATAATGATTTTTATGTATTGAACAAGGATCATTTGGGATGGATAAATCTCATAAAATTTTAAGGTAGGGAGTATAAACTATTTGAGTGAATATTTAATATATTATTAGAATATATTTTTCATTTATCATAAAAATTGAAACATCAATAATGGTTAACAAATTCTAAATTTTTTAATAAATGGTTCTTCCTATTATATTTTCATATAATAACTTAAATTCATTTGAAATAATATTTTACAATATTCTATGATGGGTAGAATCTTGAATATTTATCCTTATAATAATTTTATCTAATATTTTGAAGGTATTATTTATTTTTTATGTTAGTGTACCAATTAAACAGATAAAAAATCCATTTGTCTTAAGTAGTATAACAATGTTGGATACCCTTATTTTTATGTGTGTAACAATAAAAATTAAATGTATTGTTGTTCAAATTTATCTATTTGATCATAACATAAATTATTACAAGATTGTATAAGCCAAGTAAGTGTGTTTCCTTGAAATTTATTCCAAATTATGGTAAAACATAAAAACCTAATGTTCAATTTGGGTGACTCTGATTTATTAAGAACACTTAGCCTATAATAATTTTTATATAGTGGTATGGGATATCATTTTATCTCAATATTACATAACAATGTTATAAAACTATAATCCAAAATTTACTATGGTTAAGAATTCCACCGACGGTTAGGTGATGATAGGGTTAGTTAGGTATAATGAAGTGATGTATCTTATAAATTTTTGGGATTTTAATACTAGAATATTTTGGAAATGAAACATAATATTCTTAGACAAAAAAATATTTTTCTATATCAGGTATAAATTTCTTCCCTTAGATTTGGGTATTAAACCATTACCTTTTTTTCAAAACCATTTCTATTTGGGAATCATCAAAATTATATTGTTTGAGAAAGGATATATTTTAATGTAAAAGTTTAAAATTTATTTTTTAAATTAAATTATTTTTAAATGGAATAAATTTTAGGCATGAAATAATTACTCAATTTCAAGTGTCACGTTATTAAATAATATTTTATCATAAATATGTTTTAAATAATGAAAAAAAACTTTTAAGTATAACATCACCTTTTTATTAGAATTTTGAATCCGACCCCTTTTCCTTACTCTTTATACTTTTAGTTAAAATGAGTTTGTCTGGGTTTTTGTCAATAATAAACTTAATCTTTTTTTTATTTAAAAACTCGCTGTCACCTGACATGAAAATCATTGAGCTTCATGAAAATTAAAATTTTATAACATCTATGAACAATTATTATCCTGTAAATTTTGGATCAAACCCAAGAGAAGGTATGTAGGGTGACCAAAAGAAAAATAAAAAAAAATGAAAAAGAAGAAAAGTGATTAAAATGATAGTGATGAATCTAGTGGGAAAAAGTATGAGAAAATATAGAGGCATGGCTAGAGGATAAGAAAGAAGGACCAGATAGTATAAGGGCTTTAAGTACTAAAGTAAGAGAACATGGTTGGTTAGAAGAATTATTTTAATGTGTTTATCTTTTTGTTTTATTTTCTTCTCACCCAGGTCCTGTCACTAATGGAGAAAAAGAGGTTTCTATCCATCATTCTCATATAGCTAGTTTGTAGGTGAAATGAGCCTTTAATTTCTCAACTAAACACTTATCTTTACCATACATTGAGGAACTATAATAGTGATTCATTGTGTGTTCTATCCTATTGTTAGTTGTAAATACAAATAATAAATTATTAATGAATTTAACAACCCAAAAATCCTTCACATATTTAGATAATTAAGGTCCATAAATACCTGATCAAAAAGAAAAGGGGTGGAATCCTACAATATCTAACACTTGAGTGAGGGTATAAATACATACTATATTAACCTCATTTACCCATAATTTAATTATCCAACCATGTCAAAAAGGTTATTCATTTAATTTCAAATATGGTCAGACATAGTGTAATAAAATAAGATTCTTAAAACAAATATTTCCAATGAAAGGGATTCTAAATAAAAAAATCAACTTGGGTTGGTCTACCACCTCCTTTTTGCCTTCAACACTCTTTACATTTTTCCATCATCCCTTTCTTGTGTCTACCAAACGTGATTCCCCCATCCCCATTATCACGACCCGTCCCCCAGGGCCCGTGTCATGACTACCCCAAGCCCGCCTTTCATAGGGAAGAGGCTGGAGACTTGCACTGAAAGGCATATTCCCTAAAACCGGGAAGACATTTCCTTTATAACTAGTAAACACATGCAACCAAGAACACAAAAAGACACGAACACAAGTAAAATATATAGAAAAAAGAGTGTTAAAAGTAAAAAGTGGTCTGAAATACATGCCCAATAGTAAAGGTACAAGAATAGCTAAAGAAAAAGTAAAGCATCTACTGGGTCGTCCTCCGAGGTTCCTACCTGAAGGGTAGGTACATATTTCCTCCTCAGCACTCCACGTCCACCCGTCTCCTCTATGTATCGACACACCGTATGATCCACCTCCAGGCCCTGTCTAGTCCTAACACCCTTAGCCTCGATGAGCATTTTCCGTTGTCTACAACAAACACAACATGGTGCAGGCATAACCCGTGCAGGGGTGAGTATAATGATACTCAGTAGGGACCCCGAGACCCTTAATGTCTCACAAAATCCACAAAGGATAAACCACAAATTATGAAGTCAACTATCAAACCTACTTAGGTATATTTCCATACATATACCTAAGTTATCAAGTATACCCATCTCAATCAAGATGAAACACTAGGTCCAACCCAAAATCCCAAGATCAACTGTTCCACTAAGGAAGGAAAACCGCGAAGGTAAGTAGCACATTGGTACGCCACATAGAAGGATACCACCAAGGTACTACCATGAAGGGAAACAACACATATGTAAAAACTCAGATCAAACCAAGTATAACTTAAGTACAGTAGTAAAGATGATTATATGTAATTACTAATTAATCTTACTCTGTTAAGTGGCTCTGCTGCTGACCCATATAGGATCACTCGGTGCTGACCCACATAGGATCACTAGGTGCTGACCCATACAGGTTATCTTGGTGCTGACCCACACAGGATCGCTCGGTGCTGATCCACATGGTATTTCTTTATGTTGTCCCACACATGATCACTAGGTGCTGACCTAGACAGGATCACTATTCATTCTTCACATCATAGCCAGCTACTGTGTTCCCTCAGTATGCTCGCTTTTCCCTGAGAGGGTTCGCAACTCAATCCACTGTTAGATACTCCCACTTCCATGAAGTCCCATGAAGAAGTATCACTAAGGACCTCCACACCATAGGGGTCTCAATGCAATGGACGGTGTGTCAATCGGTCGACCGGTCTGTGAGTTATTAGACTTTTAGTCTCGAGGGCCCTGTTGGATTCATGCTCGATCCAACCTGACCGTACTCTAAAATTATCCAAATATCTAGTGGGGTGTACTCAAAGGGAACCTCTCACTCCAAGGTTTCCATTGCTGAGGGGGGTTCATCAATGGGACGCTCGATGCCAAAGTTATGGATGATAGAGAAAAAATTTCAAAGTTGGCCCTGGTCTGGTCTGGCCCATTCGGACCGACCCAACCCGACCCAGCCTGGGCCGACCTGATTTGATTCCCATCACCCCAGCCCACTGGGTCTGGTTAGACCCACTGGGCCGAGCCCAGCCACAATGGGAGGCCCAACCCGTGCTAGGCGGCGCAAAGGCCGTGGAGTGGTGTGAGGCCACGAGGGTGGTGCAGAGGCCCTGAGGGTGGCACAGAGGCCGCGAGGAAAGTGAGGCCGAGCGCAGTGCGTGGATGTGGGGTGGTGGAGGCTACAGACTGGATGAGGCGGTGGGGAAGTGGAGACTGTAGACAACGCAAGGTCATGGGGGCCCCTAGAGGGCCACTGGACAATGAGGCCACGGGGCCGCGGAGGGCCGTTGGGCAGCGAGGATATGGGGGTCGTGGGGTGGAGAAATTCGAGGAGGCCATAGAGGGCCGCGGGACGGCGAGGAAGTTGGATGATGGAGGGCCGCGAGGCATCGGAGGCTACGGGGGGTGCGAGGTTGCGGGGCGGCGGTGGAGGCCATGTGGCGGCGGTGGAAGCTGCGTGGCGACGGTTGCCGCCGGCAGCGCGAGGCGTTGGGCCGGCGGAGGTCACGAGGACATGAGGCCACGAGGCAGTGGGGGCCGCGGACAGCGGAGGCCATAGGGCGGCGGTGGCCGCGGGCGGTGCAATGGCCATGGGGCGGTGTCGTTGTGTCGTCTCCTTCATTGCAACCAGTGGTGGTGCCGACCACTGTTCTCATGCCCCACCGAAGTTGGATTTCCATCCTCCTCCATCACGAAGAACACAACAATTAAGCACAATATTTGTGGAGAGGTTGGGCCTTGTTTGTTTGGCTCGCACTCTCTGTTCTAGGGAGGTAGCAAGCGGCTATAATCTCTTCTTTATTTTACGATGAATTATCAAGAACGGGTAAGGGGGAAGAAATTCAAACAACTAATCTACATCCTCCCGCAATGATTATACCCAAACCCACAAAAGAAAACATCCATGGATCAAATAGTTAGAGTGTTGATCCACGTTCTTTGTTTTAGAAGGAAAGAACATGGGAATATAAAATCATAGACAACTAAATTCCTACCTTGATTTCTCGTTGACATTGGAAGGGGTGAATTCGGTGACGTCGACATTTCTCCGATCGTCGGTTCGTTGTTGCCGAAGTAATCCTAGTTTGGTTGACTCTGAAAGGTACTTCCAATCGGGATCAGGTTCAGTTTCCTCATTCTTCGATCTCTAGTGGTCGTTCTTCATTAGGAGGTTTTTTTCATTGGAGAGGGTAAAAGTTTCTCCAAGTTCTTTGACAACACTTCTCCCAAAAAATAATATCCTATATAAATTAAATTTGGTTTTATTAATTTAATTTTAATTGGAACCATTAATCAAGAGGTGTTGGAATAATAAAATTTGGGGAAACCAAAAGGTCACCTCCCTCATTATAGAGGGAGTTAAAGAGGCTTACCCAAATTTAAGAGGGGAGTTCAAGGGGGTTTTAGTCTTAGGTGGTCACCACCACTATAACAAATGTGGGAGGTTTTTGTTTAGGTGGTCCCCACCTTCAAACCATCCACATGGGAGGATTCAACAAAAATAAAAATAAAATAGAAGTTTATTTTATTTTATTTATATTTCCATGATAAAACACAAATTATGTCTTTCACCCTGGACCTAATGCGCTCGAGGTGAAGGTCCCCTTAAGCGAATACCAGTGCTGTGAGTTCAACGGTGCCCTCAAATTTCAATTCTGAACACCGGTTCAAAAGTTACAAAAACCCTATCACATGTTTACTGAACGTACCCAAAAAAATATTTAGAAATTTATTCCGGACACTCCGGGCCTCGGAATCATGCCCCATCAAATTCAGGGGTCTTTACCTTCTCCCCACCTCAGGTCTTTTTGTCCCAACCTTAGGGCTTTGCATCCCCATAAGATACAACTCAAACTAAGGGAACAAGTGGGGGAACTGAGCTTTCATCTAAGCCTCCCACTCCCATGTGATCTCTTGGAGGTTCTCATGCCGCCAGTGAACGCGCACCAGAGGTATCGATCACCCACTAAGGACCCACTCTTATCGATCCTCATTATCCACTGGAACCTCCATAAACGTTTTCCCATCATCGATGTCCATCTCTCCATGGTCGATGAAATTGGAAGGTTCGTGCACGTACCTCCTCAGTTGGGATACGTGGAAGAAGGCGTGCACCCAGTGCAACTGGGGTGGAAGATCTAAGCGGTAAGCCACCTTTCCAACTTTGTTGAGGACCTGGAAGGGTCCGATGAACCTCAAAGATAATTTTCCGCCTCGTCCAAAATCTCCATAAACCTCGTCGGGGTGAGACCCGTAGAAAGACATGGTCACCATCCTATAACTCTAGAGGTGTCTATCTCCTATCAGCATAAGACTTCTGCATGCTCTATGTAGTCTTCATCTGATCCTGGATGATCTGCACTTTCTTTGTGGTAGCCCTTAGCATCTCTAGTCCTACTAGTACAGACTCCCCTGGGTTAGTCCAGTACAAAGGTGATCTGCAAGGTCACCCGTACAACACCTCAAAAGGTTCCATTCCAATGGGGGAGTGATAGATGTTGTTGTATGAAAACTCCACCAAAGTCAAGTGATACTCCCAACAGCATTCAAAGTCAAGGACAAAAGCTTGCCACATCTCCTAGAGGGTTTTAATGGTCTGCTAAATCTAGCCATCCATCTGTGGATGGAAGGGGGTTCTCAAATGAAGTTTCTTCCCAAAAGGCTCTTGCATCCTCTTCCATAGCCAGGAAAGAAAATGTGCATCACAATTGGAGACAATTGACAAGGGTACTCCATATAGCTGCACAATATCATTTACATAGAGGTGTCCCAAACTCTCTACTGAACCTTTCTCTCTAATTGGTAGGAATTGGGCCGACTTGGTGAGTTAGTAAACAATCACCCAAATCGAGTCACGTCTCCTAGATTTATGTGGAAGTTATTTCATGGAGTATATGGATATCCTATCCCACTTCCACTCTAGAACTTCTAAAGGGTAAACCAAGCCTGTTGGTACATGATGCCCCGACTTCACTTGCTGACAAGGGAGGCACCAAGAGACAAACTCTACAACTTGTTTCTTCATCCCCAACCACTAGTGTTATTGTCGGAGATCCTAGTACATCCTTGCCACTTCTGGATGTACCGCTATAGGGGATGTGTGGAACTCCCTCACCACTTCCTCCTGAAGTGACACTGGTACCATGGTACGTCCTCTGAAGAGGATGACGTGCTCCCCACCTTCAGAAAATCCACCAGGTGCCTGCCCTATGGATATCTAAGCACGTCGAACCTCGCAGTCAGCGTCCCCACACTGTGCCTCCCTGACTTTCTAAGACGTGGGGGATTGATTGTATGAGACTGAAGTAAAGCTTCTCTATCACATTCCACGAAGGATATCTACATAGAAGCCAACTACTTAATCACCTCACCTAACAATTGTATACCAAATCTCTGGCTGAGTGCATCTACTACAACGTTCCCCTTCCTAAGAGTATAGACTATCTCAAAGTCATAGTCTAGGAGGAACTCAATCCAACATCGTTGTCTCATGTTCAGGTCCTTCTGAGAGAAGATATACTTGAGGCTCTTGTGATCAGATTTCACTATAAAATTATCCCCCATTATGTAATTTCACCACATATTCAAGGCGAAGACCACTATTTCTAATTCGAGGTCATGGGTAGCATAGTTCTTCTCATGCTGTCTCAACTGTAGAGAACCATATGTAATCACTACTCGTTTCTACATCAGGACATATCTGAGTCTCTTCCTTGATGCGTCGCAGTAAACTATGTACCCTGCACCCTTCTTTGGAAGCCTCAAGATGGGGGAACTAGTCAACCTCTGCCTCAGATTCTAAAAACTCAGTTGGCATCTCTCCAAACATGTAAAGGGTTTCCCATTCTTCGGCAATGATGATAGTGGTGATGCAATTTTAGAGAAATCTGACACAAATCTCTGGTAGTATCCGGCTAAATCCAGGAAAATCCAAACCTCTGTCACACTTCTAGGTGGCTCCTAAGCAGGTACCACCTCAATCATCACTGGATCCACTGCAACTGAAGCCTCCGATATGACATGTCTCAAAAAGTGAACCTATTAGATCCAAAACTGGCACTTCAAGTGCCTACCATAAAGCCCGTGCTCTTCGAGTGTCCCTAGAACTACCTGTAAATTATAGGCATGATCCTCCTCAGTAGTCGAGTAGATCAGAATGTCGTCGATAAAGAATAATACAAAGCGATCAAGTTATAGCTAAAATATCATGTTCATGAGTTCCATGAACACTGCTAGAGCATTGGTTACACATAATAGCATAAACAGGAACTCATAATGGCTGTACCGATATTTGAAATCCATCTTATGCACATCCTCATCTCGTACTCTGAGCTGGTGATAGCCTGATCTAAGGTCAATCTTCAAGAACCACAGTTCTCCCTTCTGCTGATCAAATAGGTCATCAATCATTGAGAGTGGGTACTTGTTCTTCATGGTAACCTGGTTCTAGTGCCGATAGTCAACATAAAGTCTCAAGCTCCCACCCACCTTCTTAGCGAACAAAATCGGGGCTGTCCAATGTGAAACACTGGGCCGAATGAATCCCTTACTCTGCAAGTCCTCTAGCTGTACCCACAGCTCACGAAGCTCTATGGGAGCCATCCGATATGCTGGGGTAGATATCGTTGTCGTCCTGGGGTACAAGTCAATGTAAAAGTCCACAAATCTATGAGGATGTAGACCTGGAACATCATCATGGAAGACATCCGCGTACTGGTCCACCACTACAGGATAACTCAGACTCTCCACATCAACTAATCCAAGGTTAAGGCTATCCAACTGATGAGTGATCAGCTGCACTCTCTTCTGGGTAAGTCCATCCTGTGCTGTAAAGGATCCCTTCTTTCCATTCAAGGTAAACCTAGTCTCATCCATGTAGACACACCACACATTGGACATAATACAGTCAATCTGAGCCTTGATTTTATATAACCAGTCTATACCCAAGATGACATCGTAAGGCCTCAACATTGCTACTAGGAGATCCCAGCCGAAGCTATCACCTCCCAGAGTAAGCTCACACTACCGAAACCAGTGTGTAATCATCGAATCCTCTCTCATAGAAGTATCTAGCCGTAAGGAATGAGCCAATAACACCGTCAGAATCTCCGAGCTCCGAACGAGGGCAGTGTCCATAAATGAATGACTGGAACCTATGTCTAAGGTGGAGTAGACGCAGATCGTACCTCGTATCATTATGGGAGTTCTATGATCATAGGCCTCATCTACATGGAGATAATCTCGCACCAGTCCTCCTGCTCCCTGTGGTCAGGGTGGACCACTTGGTGGTGGTGGCGGTAACATCTCGAATCATCACCCAATTCCAACTGCACGACCTCCTCTGCCACATCCTCCTACTCCATGTGCACATCCTCGGTCGAACCTCTCTCTCTGCCTGGGCGATCCTTTGACCATTTTCTTATCATCCATATGGCGGGCCGAACAGTCACGTTCCATGAGACCCTGCCCGCCGCTTGCATAACACTGCCCGCTCCTAGCATGAATGACTCTACTCGGCTTCCCGGCACAACTGACCCTAGATCCTATGGGCATCCACCTATAGGTCTGGTACTCTTGTACTTCTGTGACATCTTTCTACTACCAGCTGTAGAAGACTCATCTACGTTATGACTAGTGGTGGGTCTCTCTGCTGGTGACTGCTCAGCAAGGAAACTATCCACTAAGAGGGCTCTCTCTAACACCCACGCGTGCGTCAGGATGCTAAGAGAAATCATCAAAGCCTTGATATCTTACCAAAGACCCTGCTCAAAGGTTTGGGCCCTAAATAATAGGCCCCACACCATATCGGTGGAGTAGCATGAGATTTCAGTGAACATATCCGAGTACTGATCCACAGTCATGCAACCCTGATGTAGATGAATTAGATTTTATATGTGCACTGCGTGAAGAGTCGTTGGAACAAAATCTACTCGAAACTGGCTCTCGAAGTCATCCTAGAGAAGTTTCACCTTGTTGTGAGCTTGGAGCATCAAGATCCACCATCTGCCTGTTGATTCCTGTAGAAAACTGGAAGCAAGGAACACCATGATATCGGCTGGTGTCCCTACTAGTTGGAAGACTCTCACCACAGCTTCCAACCAATCCTCATCCCCATATGGGTCCATATCTCCCCTGAACCTGGGTGGCCTATAGTGCTGGAAATTGTGAAAAATTCTCAAGCAGCATGCATCCTCTCCTATTGAGGCTGGTGGAATTGGTGTCCCAACGGGTAATGGTATCGTTTGTGCCTCCGTTGGTGCCTCTACTAAAGGAGTTCCTTGCACCAAGGTCTCTTCGCTCAGTGGGCTATCAGTGAATACTACTCTTGGAACCCCAGCTGGCTGTCTATATGGATGCATCCTGAATATAAATAGGTGCGCCACGGTCAAGAAGTTATACCTGGTGAGCTGACTCAATGATATCACAAATAAAACTCTTTAAAACACACACACAATCAGTGTTTTTGTGAACTGGGTTAAAAATCAGAAGTCATGGTCCTGGTGTATGGATATGTCAGCCACCGTACCGACACTAGATTCCTGAAACTGATAACCACACCCAATACACATAACACTATTTACATTAAAAGAAAGATTAGAGTCTTGTTTACTATGGTAGAACTGACTCCTTTGATACCAATTTTTCATAACCCATCCCTCGGGTCCCATGCCGTGACTACCCTAAGCCCGCCTTCCATAGGCCAGGGGCTGGAAACTAGCACCGAAAGGAATATTCCCTAAAACTGGAAGGAATTTCCTTTATAAACTGTAAACACATGCAACCAAGCACACAATAAGATACACACACAATTAAAATATATATCAAAAAGAGTGCTGGAAGTAAAAAGGGGGCCGGAATACAAGCCCAATAGTAAAGGTACAAGTACAACTGAAAAACATTACAACTGAAGAAAATGTAAAGTATCTACTGGGTCATCCTATAAGGTTCCTATATGAAGGGTATGTAGAGATCGCCTCCTCAGAAATCCACATCCACCCGTCTCCTCTATATACCAACGCACCATATGGTGCACCTCTGGGCCCCGTCTAGTCCTGGCACCCTCAGCATCAATCTGCGATGTCCATCTTCTACACCAAACACAACAAGGTGTAGGCATATCTCGTGCTGGGGTGAGTATAATGATACTCAGTAGGGACCCCGAGAACTTCAAGGTCTCAAAAAGTCCACAAAGGATAAACCACAAATCATAAAGTCAACTGTCAACCCTACTGAGGTATATTCCCATACATATACCTAAGTTAGTAAGTATACCCATCTCAATCAAGAGGAAACACAGTGTCCAACCCAAAATAACAATCTCAACTGTTCCACAAAGGAAGGAATACCGTGAAGGTAAGTACCACACATGTACGTCACACAGAAAAATACCACCAAGGTATTACCAAGAAGAGAAGTACCACACTGGTACGAACTCAACTCACACTAGGTATAATTTAACTAAAGTAGTAATGATGATTAGATGAAACTACTGATTCATCTTACTCTATTAAGAGGCTCTACTACTGACCCACACATGATCGCTCGGTGCTCACCCACGTAGGATCGCTAGGTGATGACCCACACATGATCGCTTTGTGCCATCCCACACAGGATCGTTCAGTGCTGACCCACACAGGATCGCTCGGTGCTCACCCACACAGGATCACTAGGTGCTGACCCACACAGGATCACTATTCATTCTTCACGTCACAGCCAACTACTGGGTTCCCTCACTATGCTCGCTTATCTCTGGGAGGGTCTGCTCCTCAATCCACTATTAAATACTCCAACTACCATGAAATCCTACAAATAAGTATTAAAAAGGACCACCATGCCATAGGGGTCTGAACGCTACAGACGGTGTGTCAATCGATCCCTCGATCTGTGAGTTATTAACCTTTTAGTCCCAATGGCCCAGTTGGATTTGTGCTCAATCCAACCTGACCATAATCTATCTTTATCCAAATATCTAGTGAGGTATACTCAAAGGGACCATCTCGCTCCAACGTTTCTAAATTCATTGGCGATTTTTCAATCGGACGCCCGGTGCCAAAGTTATGGTCGATAGAGCGAAAAGTTCGAAGTTGGCCCAGGTCTGATCCAACCCTGTCAGACCAACCCGACCCGCTGAATATGGTCTGGCCTGCTAGGCCTGGCACGACAACATTGGGCGGCTAGACCCATGCTGGGCAGCGCAGAGGCCACGATGGAAGTGAGGTTACGGGCGGTGCGAGGCCATGGGGTGGCGGAGGTCGCTGATGGTGTGAGGCCGTAGGGGGGCACGAAGGGCCACTGGGCTATGAGGCCACGATGACCGTGGAGGGCCGCATGGTGGTGAGTCTGTGGGGGCCGCATAGGGTCGTGGGGTGGCGGAGGCCATGGGGGCCGCAGAGGGCCACATTACGGCATGGTCGTGGGGCAGTGGAGGTTCGCGGGGCGACGGAGGGCCGCTGGGCGGTGGAGGCTACGAGCGGTGTGAGGACACGGGGCGGCACGGGCCGCAGACGGCGGAGGCTGCGGGAAGGCAGGGGCCGCGGGCAGGAGAGGCCGTGGGTGGGCGGGGGCCTCAGGGTGGCAGAGGTCGCGGGCGGGGTGAGGCCGCAAGGGGGCGACGACCGTGGGGTGGCAGAGGTCGTGGGTGGTGGAGGCTGCGGGGTGGCGGTTTCCGCGGGCGGGGGATGCCGCAGGGCGGCCATTACCGCGTGAGGCGGAGGCCGCGGGTCAGTAGGGGCCGTGGGTGGCATGGTGGCTACAAGGCTACACCATTGCATGATCACCTTTTTTGCAGCCGACGGTGGTTTCATCCACCATTATCGTGCCCCACCAAAGATGGATTGTCGTCCTCCTCCATCGTGAAGAACACAACAATTAAACACAAGATTTGCAGAGATGTTAGGCCATATTTGTTTGGCCCGCGATCTCCATGTTAGAGAAGCAGTAAGAAGATATAATCTCTTCCTGAGTTTACGATGAATTATCAAGAACGAGTAAGGGGGAAGAAATTCAAACAACCACCCTACAACCTCCCATAATGCTTATCCCAAACCCACAAAAGAAATCATCCACTGATCAACTAGTTAGAGATTTGATCTGCATTCTTTGTTTTAGAAGGGAAGAACACGGGAATATAAAATCATACACAACTAAACCCCTACCATGATTGCTTTTTTATGTTGGAAGGTTTGAAGTAAGGGATTTCAGCGTCTCCTCGATCTTCGGTTCGTTGTCATCGACGATGTCTTACATTGTGTTCCTCCGCAAGGTACTTCCGATTCGTCTTGGGGTTGGTTTCCTCATTCTTCGATCTCCAATGGTCGTTCTTCGTTAAGAGGTGTTTTTCATTAGAGAGGGTAAAAGATTCTCCAAGTTCTTTGCCAATACTTCTCCCAACATAGAATAGGTAATATAAATTAAATTAGGTTTTATTAATTTAATTTTAATTAGAGCCATTAACCAAGAGGTGTAGTCATAATAAATTGTGGGGAAACCTAAAGGTCACCTACCTCATTAAATAGGGAGTTCAAGAGGCTTCCCCACATTTAAGAGGGGAGTTCAATGGTGTTTTCGTCTCGAGTGGTCCCCACCACCATATCCAATGTGGGAGGTTTTAGTTCAGGTGGTCCCCACCTTTTAAACATCCACATCTGAGGTTTCAACAAAAAGAAAAATAAAATAAATGTTTATTTCATTTCATTTCATTTTCCCCGAAAAACCCAATTTCTGACTTTCACCCTGGACCTACTGCGGTCGAGGTAAAGGTCCCCTTAAGTGATTACCGGCGCTGCGAGTTTAATGGTGCCCTTGGATTTCAATTCCGAACACCAACTTAAAATATACAAATACCCTCTCCCACATTTACTGAACATACCTGAAAAAAAGTTCATAAATTTATTCTGGGCAATCCGGGCCTCAAAATCATGCACCATCAATTTTCGTGGACTCATAAAATTTCCATATATTTGAAAAACATTTCATGGAAATTTTGGGTATTTACACCCACTATCCATTTATTTTCATTTCATAATTATATATCATCCCATTACATGTTTTATGATGGAAACTGAATTCTGAAAGTCTCTCAACAACCCCACCTATTTTATTGAAATTGTTAGTGGCCACCTAACATGAGTTTTAATGGAACAATTTTTTCTAAAAAACAACCAGATCATTCATCTACAAGAGTGAAGAAGCTAATGAGCCATTTGGAATAGTGTAGGTGACTAGATCTACATATCCATTTTCATCGATGTTAGCATTTTCCAACAAAACCATTTTCCACATATCTATTTGGGATCATGTAGTTGTTTCTTCATGCATGAGATTCTAAATGATGCATCTAAATAGACCAGATATCTTTTTGATCAATGTAGCTTAATAGACCATGTAACCAAATATTCTATATAGTCAATTCTACACATGTTTTTTTTCTTCAATCATCAACTCCCCAACATAGCTGATTGTTTTACACAAGCTTCTCCAATATATATGAACCCTTTTACATAACCGTTTTAGATTACATAGAGGTTTCCAAGCATAGGTGATTGTGGTTTACATTTTCGATTCTAAATGTAGACTTTTTTGATATTGGTGTTATTCTCAACATACATGATTATCAATGAAGCCAACTATCCATGTATATGATTTGACCTTTCTTCTCAAATTTTTTCACTGAATTCCAAATATCACACTCCATAGGTCTTATAGGCCAAAAACATTGTATTCCCTATTAGTATTGCATCACTCAACCCTAATAATTGTTCCCTCTATGATCATACTTTTAAATATAATCCAATATCCTTCTTTAATTGTGTTCTATAAAAATGAGAGGTGTAGGATGAACCAATATTTGTGGTTATGAGACTTAGGTGTCTTAGTTTACTTTGGAGCATAATTTAATATAGTGCTCGATGGTGATCATGTTATAGATTGTTTGAGATGGGGAACAAAGAAGCAGCAGTGGATTCTCCCTCATTGACACCAGTTAGCACCTCCCAAATATCCTTGGTAGTGTGCATCAAAGTGGTAATACTAGCAAAGAATGGTTTCATCAACATCTCTCAAGATAATTTTTTCATCAAAATACTTCTAGTATCGTTCCAAGATCCATATGATCTGGATAAAAGATCCTAAAACAAGATCCATTTCTCTTCATTTTTATTTTTGTAATTCCTGTATAGAAATTACCAAATTCTATCAATTGTTGTTCAAGTAATAAACTTGTATACATAATAGTATTAGTTAAATTTTAATTTATAGACCAGTAAACAGAAATGTTCTTAAAAATATGTAATGAAATTATAAAAATAAAATAATATCAATTAGAAACATATTTATCCCAAAATTAACAATTATCTATTAGAAGAGAAATTATCCATTAAAAATAAATTTTATTAATAAAAATACACATTGAAAAGTGAAAAATATTGGTCCCACATCAAACATCCACACACTTATAACATTGAAGTCTTGGGAAATTTATAATTTAAATGAATCATTAGAATGTGATTCAGGATCTATAAACTTGAACCATCCTTGGGGAGCACCAAATAATCTATTGAAATATATTTTCAAGCCTCTTATATGAGGCCATCAAACTACCCAAATTTAACACAAATTCAATAAGAAAAAAACAAATATACTCATGTGAAATTAGATATATATAAAAAATCTAAAAAAATATTAACTCTTACATAGGTTCCTCAAACTAATATTTCACTTTTCAATTTGTTAATACAACTCAAAAAATTCTAATAAATCAATTTTCCCTATTTCCATCTTGGTTCAATATTCTCGTCAATTTCATGATCTCATTTTTGACAAGTAAACATAATTTTAATATTTATAATTCATGAAATTGTGTAAATAATTATGCATATAACTTATTGATTTGGATATATTTATATAAATACACCATATAACCTTGTCTTAAATTCTCACTACTAAATCCCAATTTTCCATTTTACTCTAGATTCAAAGTATTTATAACACTTTATCAATTATGTTGGATCCCTAAGGTGTTCTATGTTACCCAAGATAAGTAGCTAAGTTCAAATTCACGTTCATGTTTCCTCAAATTATAGTTCGAATTCCATAAGAGTCTGTCATGTCAAGATTCATTTCATTAATTTTCAATAAATATTTACATAAATAATTAGACAACAAAACTCTTCAATCATTAAATAACTATAGTTTATGATTAAATGGAATCTACCTAAACATGTTAAGGAATATTACCCTAGAAAAAACACTGTTATTTTTTATTAGTTTAACCAAAATACACCTAAAATTATTATTTTCATAGATCTAAACATATTGATTTTTTAAAAATCGGAGGAAATTTTTTTAAAAAAATTTATATTTTGGCTACTGCTGTGGTAAAACAAATGCATAGATAAAGAATAGTAAAAATTCCCTTATCCCCACACTTAAATCCCAAAATTGTCCTTTATATTAAATTAGAAGGTTGGAAATTGTAATGAAAAATAATGATATAACAATATAAAGGTAAAAAAATTAGCGTGCTACATGGGAGTAAAATGAAAACACCTTTTCTACATTTCAATGAACTTTCCAAAAAGAACATTTGTATTAACAATCCATGTTGTGTGTTGTTATAGCTAAAATAAATGAATTTATCATGCAATTAAAAGTTGAGTATGATGAAAAAAAGTAGAATATAAATTGTCTATAAATATAATTAGGGAACCCTATAATTAGCATCCATAATAAAGAAGAAATTAACAGAAAAAAATTAATACTAACACTTCACAGAAAAGGTGTTGTATTTTAAAAGATCAGTCAAGAATACTTCCACCAATCCTTAAGAAAGAGTACCCTCTTGATCAAGGAAATATATCTACCAAAAAAGTTGTCACAATATAACATAATTTACCAAAAAATTGAGAAAAAAACAATCAAAAAACAAATAAAAATTGAAAACAAGAATAGATCAGTTTACCCCCATAAAGAACTGAGTTTAGAGTCTTTAGTTAGAAAAAAGGAACTAATTATTGAAGAGAGAAGATTTCAACAAATAACATGTACAACCCTTCAAAATAATGATACAATATTTGGGAATTGTCCATAATAGGCTTCTGGTCAAGTCCAATTAATCCCACTGATCTATTGACTAACACTCTCGAAATTGTGAATTATCCTGACCACATAGAACGAAGCTTGGTAGGAAAAAATTTCTATTTTGAGTTAAAAATAAAGAATCTCTGATAGAACTTGAATTTAAAATTTTGAATTCTGGATTCATTAAAATACATGGTTTTATGTTAACAAATTCCAGTATTCTCATAATAACCTCTTAGAAGTATCTCTGTCTCACTTAAATCTAACAATATCCTTTCTCCAACAGACATGAAATCATAGTTTAGAGCCCTTACCACCAAGAATGATTTATTATGAATATCTATAAGAAAATGAATTGTCTTATAAAATTATCCTATAAGGATACATCTTGATGGGAGTCTTATAAACTATCATATAGGCCAATAATGTCTCATCTAACTACAAAACCCTTTCCTTCCTAAGTTACACATTGTTTTATCCAAAACATGTTTCATCTCTATATTTGATAATTTTTTTGGGAAAACTGAATATGGATGATGGGTGGTACTAGTACAATGATCACACCCATAATTTTCCATTAATTATTTAAAATAAATTTTCTTGAAATATCTATCATTAACTATGTTGAAATATCTTGGAAAAAAATCAATAGGAGATATTCTTATTAATAAAGTTCACAACACTACTGGAAAGTTTGTTGGGAAGAAAAAAATACCTCAACCCACTTTGATACATAATCTATATCCATAAGGATGTACTCATTACCATAAGAATATAGATATTGAACCATGGAATCAAATCACTAAACATCAAAAATTTAAACTTATGTAATCCCTTTCTATGGAAAATCTTATTTTATACCAAAATTTATAAACCTTTCGCATTTATCAGAACTTGTAACCAAAATTATTGCATCCTTCAAAATGATAGGCCATAAAAAACCAAAATGGATAACCTTTTGTACTATTATCCCTCCGTCTATGTTTCCATCCCATTGAGAAGAGTGAAAAATCTCTAAAATAACAAGTTCTTCCTCCATAAGAAAACACCTCTTGAGTATCCCATAAAAACTCCTCTAAAAAAAATAGATCATCCCAAAAGTATTATTTATTATCTGAAGTAAATTTTTATCCTTTGAATATATTAAATGTATTTTGGAATGATACTAACAACCATAATTTTGAAGAAATATGAAAACCAGACATATTTCTTTACAGATGCAGGAAACAACTGTTCATTAGCAAATGAATTATTGATCTCCCTAGGATCAATAGTTTGAATTGTGGTTATAGTTATCTGTGAAATGTGGTCATATACCACGTTTTTATCACTTATTTTTATCTTTAATGTCAAAATTAAAATTCCCAAAACCAAAAATTCAACCTCTTAAGTCTCAGTTTTGATAAATTTTTTGCCAAAAATATTTTTGAGTTTAATTATTAGTGAATAATATGAATTTTGAACCCATGAGATACTGCATAAGCTTATCTAGGGAAAAGATAAAAAAAGTAAAATCTTTCTCAGTGGTAGAAATTTTTTTATAGGAATCATCGAGAAAAAGGATATCATAGTAAAATATATAAAACTTTTTCTATTTTCTTGAACCAAAAAATGCCCCTAATTCACAATCAATTGTTGCACACATAACTTTTACTATTAGTTTCTAATAAGGATATATCATGATTGGTCAAAATGTATGGTTATCCATAAAAAATTAAATGATTCTTTGATATCTCTTAACAAACAAAAAATGTGTATCATTTACAAATAGAAATTAATATAGCCTAACAATTTTAGAAACATATTTAATGAATCATCGGTAAAAACTGACATTTCCAAAGAATCTATTGATGGATTTTACATTTTTAGGATGTGGAAGCTATTAAATCCCATCATTATTGGCATTTTATATCACAATTACCCACTTAGAAAATATATGGCCTAGGTTAATGCCTTCTATAACCATGAAATTAATTTTTTAACAATTATAAACTATGTTTTTAAGCTAACATCTCTATAATAGAGTTCATAAATTCTCCATACATTAATCAAAATTATAAACAATGCTATAAAAGACATCCATTAAGACATTAATAATCCTCTAAATCTTTTCATAAAATTGGACAATTATACACCTTTAAAAAGTTGAAGGAGCACCAAGAGAACAAAAGATATTCACCTATAAGAAAATGTCTCAAAAAAAAAGTAAATGTGGAATTTTCGTAGCCATATGAAGTGATGTAAATTTGTTTGTAACCTAAATATCCATACATAAAATAGAAAATTTAATTTCTAAAAAACTATTAATGAATCTGGTCCATTAATGAAACTAGGAAATGATCATTTCTAGAGGAAGAGTTATGCTTTATATAATTAATACAGACTATCCACTTGGTAACGTTCATAACTTTATCCTTTTCATTTGATCCCACTAAGAAACTCTATTGTTTTTGGTAAACTTAGAATGGGCTCACCCATAGGATATGAGAGATTGAAAAACTATACCAGCTTCTAACAACTACATAAATTCCTCTCTGATGAATTATTTTAAATTTATAAATAATCTTATTTGTGATTCTACTCAGGATTATGGTAAAGAGTAATTGGTATTTTATGTATGAAAAATGATGGGTATATACCTATTATATCCACAATGGACATCCAGTAAAATATTTAACATACTTTATAAGATCTAGAATCTTATCCTCTTGACATTCATTTAGTGATGAAGAAATGATGGTAGGTAAAGTTATGGTGTCCCCCAGAAAGTCATATTTTATATGAACTGGTAGTGTTTTGAGCTCCATAGTTTGGAGGGAGTTTGATTGAAGGTAGACACGTAGTCCTAAGGGTCCAAGTTCCTCATGTTTTATTGTGAATAATGAATTGTAAAAAAACTATAATTCACCACTACCAATGTAAAAAAACATTATTCAGATGAATGTTCCTCTTGAAAGGTAAAGATACATCCCTTAACAAATATATCCAAGTGACCAAGTAATTAGACTTTAAATTCATCCATGGAATCATCATCCTTATCCAAACTAACCCCCATATATGTTTCTATAGGAAACTCAAGGGCATCATTGATTTCTTAAATCATCTTGAAAAATTATTTTTCCTTTTAATATACTAATTCATCAATACATAGAAATTCATCTATTGGTATAACATGGTTCTTGTGTGCTTCTTTTTTATTTTTGAAAACATTGGATTATTCCCTCTAGTTAGCATATCTAAAAAATTAGTTTTCCCTTTGAAACATTAATGACGTCTACCCCTCTAGATTGAAAAGTTATACAAAGAATAATAAAATTGGATTTATCATATTTCATATCCAAAATTAGAAACTTAATAGGTAAAAAGACTTTACCCAACCCACAATAAAGTCATCCACCCTTCAAATAGGGTGGTACATAGATCTATTTTGAAGATTCAAAAAAAATAGTATGGGTTGTCGAATTACAAAACTAAGTTTCTAAAAAAACGATGATTGGATCAAATTGATACATTCTCCAAGATCAGACAAATAATTTACCTAAGAAACCATATCACAAAAAAGTGTAATAAATAACAATAATACCAAGATATTGTCACCTTGTAGGTATCCTAGTCTGAAATATTTCACTACATTCCTTTGTGAGATTATCGGTAGTAAACTCCTCCAAAATTTTCTTACTTGAACAATTTTTTTTGAGAGATTTTAGATAATAAGGCCTATTAATAATAACTAAAAGAAAATGGATATCAAAATTATGTTTGTTGATAAAATTTATAATCTTATTAAATTTATAATCCTAATTTTTCTTTTGGAGTCTTTGAGGAAAAGGAATGGTCAGTGATAAATTCCTCATTACTGATGAAACTTTCTCAGATTCCCCTAAAATAAGTTTCCTTCATTTATTACCAAGGTTTTAAGATCATCATCTTTTGATTTTTTAGAAGGTAGAGTAGGATGTAACTGAATCTAAGATTAATTGACCAAATTTCCATATTGTGTAGCTTCTATAGTGGGTTCAAATAGTTCTACATAATTTTCACGAGAATCCACTTTGGGCTCTGCTGTGACTTCCTGATGAGTTTGGTACCCACCTCTAGTGGTGACTACTGTGAAATTTTATTTTGGATTAGAATCGCTATTACTGGGAATCTTACCCATTGTCTCTAGCTCTTGAATTTATGACTAACTATCCAAATTGTAACTCTAGGTTTCAAAAACATGGTTCCAGCCATGTCTTAACAAAATCACTCTTCACATTTTTCTCATCAAACCATCCCGTAATTTTTTGGAAGATCCACTTGATTTAATCTTGCAAAATTGACATATCATACCTTGGTTGAGGTCCAAAATTTGGAAATTTTATTATCCTATTAAAAAAATGGGTTATAGGAGGACTTAAGACACCTTTTTCTCTCCAAGAGAAGTTAGAAAAGTTCTGGTATACTTGGTTGTAATTTTTTAAAAAAGCATAATATCTTGATGGGATCCTTGACCCATACCGAGTAATGATATATTATTAAAATACTTGGGAGTACATATCAATGTTTAGAAAGAAGAATAATGAGTAGATTAACATTCTATATTTAAGAAAATTCTACCTGAGAGAATGTTTATAATTATTTGTATAAAAACTAGAAGATAGTGATTCAGCTTGAGAGGTAATAATGACTTCCTTTCTAATAATTTTCCTCCTTTTGGAGAATTTTTTATTGGGTTTCTATGCTAAATGTTTGAAAATCTCCTTGATCACCATGCTGTTTTATCAAAAAACTCACTTCTAGATGACTGATCAAATAAAGTTTGATGATATGGTTTAAGACTGTTTGCATAAGTTATCTATGAGAAATTAGTGGTAGATATTGTTTTTTTGGGGGCATGAAGGAATAATCCCTTTCAACCTATCCAAAGATTCATGGAATAAATCACATTCCTCTTATGGAAAATCCATTGATTTTATGCCCAATTTCAGAAATTGTCCTTCATGTATAAAAATTCATAAAAAAGGAATTATAATGACAATCCCATGTATCAATGATATCTTTGTATAACAATTATAACCAGAATTTTGTATTTCCCTATTAATATAATGTAGAAAACCTTAACTTCAATTATTTATTACTTAGGCATCGAAGTGGTAACTACTGAAATGTTTAATAAAAATATTTTATGAAACCCAGAAATCCATATTGGACAGTCCGTGATAATATAATAGTATAAAAATGTGGAATTTTATGATTTTATAATTTATAAATCATTTGGTTTGCCTAATACCAGATGGGTTACTTTATAAAATCAGAACATGAAACTCCCAGAGCCTTACTCTATCAATGATTTCATTTCCCATTTTCAAAGAGTTTATATTTTTCTTCTAGTTGAGATTCTGAGTTGGTTGGTTGAGAAATTTTTTCTCAATATTTTCCATTGAAGAATTAATCTTAAGTTTAAAAGAACTCAAGTGTTTTCTAATTTTTGTTATGAATTACTTGAGGTCCTAAGATGATAAAAATGTTTTCATTCATCCCCTTTAGAAACCAATAAAAAAATGCAACAAAGTTTCTTTCTTTATTTAATTCTTGGTCAAACATTCCCTTCCCTTGAAATGATTCAAATATTTGACATGGAAATCATTGAACTTCAAGAAAATTACTTATTTATAACATAGAATAACTATTTATATAATTCATATTATGTATAAAAACAAAGATAAGAATTGTTGTGTGACTATAGTGAAAACAATAGCAACAAGAATGGTGAATAGGGAATGGAATGATGGGATTGTATCCGGTGGAAAAATGTTTGGGAGAGAAACAAAGGTGGGGTTAGAGGATGAGAAACAATTAAAAGAAAGTGGAAGGAATTAAATGACGAAATTTGGGGAAATTGGTTGGATGTAAGACTTATTTTTATGTGTGTTTATTTTTAATTTATTTTCATCTCAGCCAGTGGAAGTCACTGTAGGACCAGAAGAGGTGTCTTCCCAACTTTCTAAAGTTTTCAGTTCGTATGTGAAAGGCACCTTTAATTTCTAAACAAAATACTTATCTTACCCACTCATTGGGGAACTATGGAAACCTATCCTTGTGTGGTATGTCCTATTATTAGTTATCCCTCTAAAATACATGTTATTAATGTATATAACAACCTGAACAACCATTACTAATTTATATATTTTAGGTTCATAAATACATGATAAAAGAGAAAAGGTGTTGAATCCTACAACATCTGACACCCAAGAAAGGGTAAAACTGCATGTCATCTCAACTTCTTTCTCTCATAATTAGTTTATCCAACCATATAAGCAAGGGTATTAATTCAATTCAAGATATTTTAATACACATTGTAATAATATAAGATTTTAAAAATGAATATTTTCCATGTTGTGGATTCAAAATAAAACAAAGTAACTCTACTCAGTCTACCTCTCCCTTGCTTCCTATAATGCTTGTCACCTTCTACCCTCAATCATCATATGTTTCTATCAAATGTGATACCCACAACCCCACTATCAATATATTTTATTCTCATAATTATATATATCCCGACTCCATTTAATCAGGTGACAACTTCCTCCTGACACTCAATCAAAAACTCCCACATACTTCCTTGGAATGACTATTGAACACCTTACACGAGTTCAAATGGAATGAATTATAGCTGGAAAAGATATAGTATCATTCATTTTCATGAACAATATAGCTAATGGTTTATATAGAACAACATAGATGATTCAATCCATGTATCTATTTTCATCATCGTAAAAGTTTTCTCATGTATCCATTTTCCATGTATCTATTTTGGTTGACATATCCAATTCTTCACATAGAAAATTATGAATGATGCAGTCGAATGGGACACAACCATTTTATCCACATAGTCAAATAGACCACATTAGAAAATTTTCCACATAGTCAATTATTTGTATATGTGTTTTGATTCATGTTGCAATTTCCTTGCATAGACAATTATTCTACGTAAGCTGTTATGATGTATTCAAACCCTTTTATGAAGTCATTTTGGATTACATAGAAAATTCCCGATGTATGGTATTGAGGATCACATAGTTAATTTTGAGTGAAACCTTCATTTATGTAGGTGTCCTGCCCAATGTATATGATTCTCGATGTAGCCTACTACCCATATATCCCATTTGACGTTTGTTCTCCGGTTCTAGAATTGAATTCCAAATATTGCACACCATAGGTGATAAAGAACAAGAAAGATGTCTTCTCCTTTGATATTTCATCACCAAACATTGAGAATCATTCCCACCATGACCATAATTTTAAATAGAAACCTTAATCTTTCTCCAGTTTCATATAGTGAAAGTGGTAGGAGAAGAATTGAACAATAATAGGGGTCTTGGGATCATATGAGACTTAACTCAATTTTCATCACAAGATAAAACAGTCATCAATGGTGATCACATTACATCTCATTACAGATGGGGAAAATAGATAAAGAAGTGACTTTACCATCATCATCACTGACTAACTCTTGAAAATCAACATAGGTTGCATGCATTAGAAAGTCATTACTAGCAAGGACAGGGTGGATTAAAATCTCTATATTCTAAATTCATCTCTGAGTAGTTTTTCTTCCAAGTACATATAGGATCATACCAACATTAAAATGATCCATATGAAAGATCTTAAAATAATTTCCATTACACACTTCTTTTGTATGTTTGTAATTGTTATATAAAAATTACCTACTCCTGTCAATATTGTATCAAGAAAAAAACTTGTAACATTATAGTCCTAGTTAAATTTTAATTACAACACTAGGAAATAGTAAATCACCCAAGAATAAGTAATTAAATTATCAAAATCTATGAATAGCAGTTAAAATCATATTTGTTCCATACATAACAAGTCAATATTATTTGTTTAATTGTCCATTAAAAACACATTGAATTAATAAAAATAGATATAAATATTGAAAACAAGAAAAATATTGGTTTCACATCATTACCCATATAAGGATTTAATGATCATGTATATAGGTTGTAAGGTGAACCCAAAGGTGTCACTCACTCAATCTATTTGTATGATATGATTTTTCAAATTAGTAGCACAATGAACAAATTTTACCATGACTTATTTTATATTTAGAACATGATTGTAAAATTTCGTGTTATAGAATTTTTATATATGTGAATACACGTTTATTTTATTCTACATTTTTCTGTATTTTGAATATTTTTATACTATTATAATAGTAAATGTTAGTATGGGATCTTGTCTACTTTTCCTAGTTTAATGATCATGATAACTTTTACGATTTGATTGTTTTTTAACATGGTTACTTCATTGATAGTTCATAATTAGTCTTGTGGAGTTATGTTCATATATATATATATATATATTCCTTATATATGAAATTTTTTAAATGGTTCACTAGCCATGGATGTATAAGGTTGAATTGGGACTGGTGTTTAACCCATGATTTGTATACCCCTTCCCCTATTCCTTAGGATGGGATGATGTCCTAAAATTGTGTAGCATTTTCCCTATACCATGGGATTCCCTTGTTCCATAAATCTAGTATATGTTTCCTTTTTTCAGAATGGTATATAAGATTTCCCTTTTACCCAACCATGTTACCGATAACAGGATATACTCTTAGAATGTTGTATTTGTATGAAACATCTCAGTATAGGGATTTTTATTGTTTGTTTTTAGTATTTCTATATATTATTTGTTTGTTTCCATTTACATTTTATGTCTCTTACCATTGTAAAACTATTTTTACCATATATTTACATATATTAGTATACATGTTCATGAATACATCTAATAATTCTATACTAAGTTGAGGAATGTTGGTGATTCCCTATTGAATATGTATATACTTAGATCATTCATGGAATCTTAAGTTGACCCAAAACTTATTGTGTTTCATTTGATGTAAGACCTGTGTACATTCAATTATTGGTTGATATGATGGATTATTTAGAGTTTTTGTGGATTCATATGTTTTAATTCCCTGAGGTGGTGGAGTAGGAGGCAACATATGTCATGGGTAGTGTTATCATATCACATATTCCATCCAGTTATGCTATGATTATTTATTCCAACACGGATATTTTACTATAGTGGTGGTATAGACAATATTTTCAAAATTTTGAATATGTAATAAAATTATTCAATCCCTTAAAATTTATCAATTTGAGTACTTTTCATCAATTGAATATTTCTAGGGAATTTTAGGATTAAATGTGAAAATTGATTAATTATAAAATATATATATATTTTAATCACTTTGGTAATTCAACCATAAACCTTATAGTATAATTCCAATTAATGTGATTAATTTTTTATAAGATTCCTTTATTTATTTATTCATCTTTTTCTGCTGAACTAGGAACTAATTTTTCCACATAAGGGTCCAAAAAAGTTAATCAATTTGGACAATCATTCTGAAAAAACCCATGGACACCACCTTAATGAATTATTCATAAATCAATCAAAAACCCCCAATTACGATGATTTTAATTAGAATGGAAAAAAAATCAATGGGGAGATCTTCTGTTAAAGATCATGAAGATATTCATTAATTACATTTTCCCTTGGACCATGAACATTTGGGGAAGAAATCAAAATTATTCATCCAGAATAAAATCACAAAATTAATTGCCCATAAATCTTACTAAAGAAGGAAGATAAAGATGAAATTCTGGGGTGAAACGTAAAAGATATTTTGGGACATATTATAAGAATACAACATTTCATAATTTGTCCATTAAATTGTCCTACTGAAATCAATATTTCGGTGTACATAATCTAAAGGAGATTTGAAAGGGAGAATTTGAAGATCTTGAATCTGAAGACTGAAGGATAGAAACCCTGTGTCCTATATGAGGAGGAGTTAAACCATTCTGAATGGGATTCTTGAACCACTATTGGATATGAGGACAAGGTACATGATGTAGCTTTAGGATGTCTTTCTTCTATTCATTTTCTTTTCAATTCCTTTAATCATGTAACACTTATTCATATTTTTAATTCAAGTGTTTCTATTTTATTCTATCTCTCACTCCCTTCAAAACCTACTATAATTATCCTATTTTCATATTATTATATCCACTATGAAATCTTACCCTAAAATATTGGGGGATAAATTAAGGCTTAGCTTTTGGGAGGTATGTGGCAATTTCATTTTTTCTACTCTTAAATTATTATGTTTTATTATGTTTGTGATGAGCAAGAGTGAAGTGCATGGGTGTGGTGATAGTGCACCCTGAAAATGATCTCAAAATAATTTCAAATATTTTATTAAATATTTTCCCTAAATTCTATTGGAAATAATATCTTTATATGATGGAGTTAATACATTCAGTAGATGAAATGGAATACGATAGAGCTAGGTCCTTAGAGACTTCGCATGCTCGATTGAAGTGTTCTATCAAACTATATTATAGGAGGAGGTGGAATTGAGATTTATATAGGATTTCAAGTTTTCACAAAACTATATAAAATAAAAGTATTTCATGAATAAGGTCTTAAAATTTAATTATCAAAAATAATCTAAACATTGACAAAGAGAATGATGGAACTTAGAAACCAAACCATAAAGGAGATGTTCTTTCTTCACTAATCTCATTATTTCATTTCATGTCAGTATAAGTTTTAGCATTTAATTTTATTCTAAAACTCATTTAATCTTTATAATAATTAAAAATGAAAAAAAAATAATTATTTTAGGTGAATTATATTCAGTGAGTGAAGAAATGAGAAAGCTTGTCAAGTGAGATGACTCTATTTAGCCTCTATGCTAAATTATGAGAATAAATTTTCTTTTTCCATGACATACGATTGGTGTGCATCAAAACTGGCACCATTTCTAATGATCTAATCGCGATTTTACTTATTTATTCTATTTTAATATTTTATATATATTTACATTAATTTTTTAAAGAAAAATAAAAATTAAAAAAATATTTTTCCACGATATATTTAAATTCATGTTTTTATGCATAGTATGATTACTCATAGGTTCTAAAAAAAACAAGATGAAGCATCTCAATAATATTATAATAGATCCCATATGCAATAAATTATAGAATTAATATAAAAATAGAAAGTAAAATAAAAAAGAGTGTGTGAATATGTTCATATATCAATGGAGAAACCCAAACCTGAACCAGAGCTGGATCCTGAACAAGCTATGAATGAAATTTCCCCACAAGTTTTTGAAGTTGAAGAACCAATGGGGTTTGAAGAGGATGCTCCTGATGATCAATTTCACTTATAATGACCATTTAAAGAGGAGATATATGAAATATAATTTTATTCTGATTTACAAGAGGGTGATCATGTGAATTTCAATACATTTCGGAGCGAGATCCTGAGAGATGTCACATTCTCGATTGAGGTGTGTCATCAACCTTGATTATAGGAGGTGGTGGAATTGAGATTGATATATGCATTCAAGATTTCACACCACTAAATAAAATAATAGTAACTCAGGAATTAGATCCCAGAATTGAATTATCAAACATAATTTAAACACCAATAGGGAGAATAATGGAACCCACAAACCAACCCGCAAAGGACAAGTTCTTTCATTACTAATCTAATTATTTAATTGCATGTTAGTATATTTTTAGCATTTAATTTTCTCCTAATTTTCATTAAATTTTTAAAATAATTAAAAACATAAAAAAGAAGTATTTTTTGTGAATTAGATCATGTGAGTGAACAACTGAGAAATATCCTCAAGTGAGACGACTTTATTCAGCCACTATCATGCAGTAGGAAAACATTAAATTTTTTTCCCTTACCGAAGTTAAATGTGATAGAATTTCATATATATATATATATATATATATTATTACATATAAGTAATTTTTTCTTTATACTTGCAGTTAAATTACATAGTAGGTTTCTATAGTTTGGTATCTCAATTTTCTAAAACTTTCAACTTATTGATGAGTCAAACTGGCCTTATTGAAGAAATTGGTAATGTTTTAATATATTAATTGAAGTGGTTAAATAATTTCTCAATAGTAAATTCAGTCCCACGATGCTAGTCTCAAGCCCATGGATACCATGAAATTCTATTTGGGTAGTAGCACATGTGATATTGTTTTTGACTGGGTATTTGTGTCATGAACATCACACCTAATTTACGAACCTAACCCAACATAATATAAAACCTGTTTGACATAAAGAAATGATCCTCATTATAAATTAATAAACCATATTCAATATTTTTAGTGGATGTCTCAATTCTAGCTACCTTATTTAAAGCATCCACATGAATCAATTTTTTTATTTCTAAAGACAAATTATTTACCTATAATGTATAGAAATAATAAAAGGATTAAGAGAATTTTATAATTCACATGATGTAATATACCCACCAGACTCGGTATTTGGTTCATGAACATGACACCTAATTTCCCAATATAATCCAATATAAGTTATAACCTGTTTGACATAGGGAAATTATCTGTACTATAAATTAGTACAATGCCTTCAATATTTTTAGAGGATATCTCAATTCCTGGTAACTTATTTAGATAATCCTCTTGAACAAATTATTTTATTAATAAAGTAACATTATTTACCTATACTCACTATTTTTTTTACTTCAGATTCTTTGTAACAACTGGCCCCAATTGATAGCACATATAACCCTCCATAACAAGGGCGTCATGTCCTAGACCACCATGTACCACTAGTTAACCCACAAACATGTGGTCCCTTACCTAGGCCCCACTAACATGCGTGAATGGGTCATAAGATGAATGAATTCTCCCATAAGACAATATATGTTCTTTCTAGTGTAATTTTTTCATCACTCTCCCACACCTTGGAAAACTATCTTGAAGTTCACCCATCCCAATAACTACAATATCTCAAGCATGGTTAACTGTGGAGTTATAACCATGTAGGTTCTTGAATATAAAAGTTCATATTGTTGACATGAGTCATAGAATTTAGTTTTTTAACACTTTATTATTCTTCAGTGTTACATTCATCCCCCCTTAAATCACAAAATCCACATGGTAGACCCTATATCCCAACCCACGAAGTGCCACCACACTTAAAGATGGGTTCCTTCACCAAAACCAATGTAACAACTAGGCCCTATGATATCATATACACCCACCTCCACATGGAAATCAGGTATTTGAGTTATAAACATTGCACATAATTTCCCAAATTAATATAATATAGGATCAAACCCGTTTGGCATAGAAATATTATCCTCACTATAAATTATTACACTACCTTAAATATTTTTAGCGGATCTCTAAATTTTTTGTCCCTTAATGAGAACATATTATTGGAATAATTTTTTCATTTCTAAAGGCACATTATTAACCTCAAATATAGAGAATCAATTAAAGGATTGAGAATATATTATTATTCAAATTATGTAAGATAATCACTAAATTTAGTTTCTACTTCATCATCATTATGACAACTAGGCCCCCACCAATAACACATTTACCTTACGATAATATTGATATCAATTCCTAGACCACCAGGTACTAGTAGTTTTCCTATAAACACATGTTTCCCTACATTGAACATCCCAATTCTTGAATGGGTAATCAGACTAATGAATTTGTACCACATGCCAACACATGTTCTTTCCAGTGTTCATTGTCCTCGCTTTCATGCACCTTAGGAAATTTCTAAAATGGACACCACTAGTGGAAAAACATAAATTAACGTCATTTTTTTTAATTTTTGACATCATATTTAAACCGATGTCTATAAAGGTGATGTTAAAAATATGATTTTCAGTGTCAGTTTTTCAAAAACCGATGCCGAAAATAATTTCGGAAAGAGTTTTGGCATCGATTTTACATAAAATCGACGCCAAAACTAATTTTAGACAGGATTTTCGGTGTCATTTTTATCTAAAACCGACCCCAAAAGGTGGTTTGATCGGGTTTTTGGCGTCGTTTTTAGATAAAAACAACACCGCAGACCTAGTTTCCGGCGTTAGTTTTATCTAAAATTGATGTCGAAGACCCGGTCGAACCACCTTTCAGTGTCAGTTTTAGATAAAACCGACGCTGAAGTTCATTTTTTTAATCTTTTGGCATCAGTTATTTAAAGAACCGATGCCATAAATAAAAAAAATATAAAATAATTACAATTACACATCCAATAAATTCAAACCCCCTGTAAAAATAACACAATATACAAAAACAATAAAATAGTATTTATCATCGAATGCCTCATATAACTTTAAATATTTTATCTATTTAATCAAAAAGATTGTCTATAAATTGTTATTATAAAGTAAAATTAAAATACACATACCTACAATCAATGACTTAAAGAAATTTTGTGACATTTTCAAGTCCTAGAACTCCAGAATTTACGACATGCTCATTTTTGGTTATTGTTGAAGAATTCATTTGATTATTAGTAGGTTCAAAGACCTAATATATCAAAAGATTTAGGTTTTTGAACCCATATGTATTAATATTTATAAATATTAGAATATACATACCTCAAATATTAATTAGACATAACAAATAGTACGAAAAAGGATATTGAATGTGGGTCATATCAGATTAGGAATAAGGTTGTGAATCATTGAATGCCTACAATAATATTGAATGATATGAAATTAAAAAATATAATAATATGGAAAGAAATATATAAAAAAATTAATACAACTAACCTTATAAAAATCAGTAGTTTCCCCAGTTGTGATTATCTCATACATGAATCTTAGAATATAATAACCACATCAAAAATGTCTATTTTTACGATGCCACTGCATTTATAAAAAATTTATCTAAAAAAACAATATATAACAAAAATATAAAAATTAATTACCTATACTTCCACATATTTAATTTTCATTGGTTTCATTTCTGATTTGTATTCCTTGTTAAAATGTTTCCATGAAATGCATTTTTTATATATGAACTAATAATACTTGCTTAAACAATGAAAATTAAACATAATGAGCTTATAAAAAAAACTTACCTGTTAAATAAGGTGAAAATGGTTTACGCACTCCCCTTAATAAAGAGAAAAACCAATATAAGGTTCATTCACTTGGGAAAAATAATCCTAACATCCAATTCCCCCTACAATAAATTTTTTTTTCACAATTGGTGACATTATAATGATCATTAGTTCATAATTATGTTGATGCTCTTACTTATCAAGAAATGGAAAAAAACTAGCACTAAATCTATGTCTGTGTTAATCTCTCGGATATATATTGAACTCTTTCATGATTTTTCACATGTTTGGCATCTAAGGAAATGTACTTTGGATCTATAAAGCTGTAAATACCTATTGTTTCCTTTTTTAATAGAAGATTTTGTAGATAACTAATATAAAAAGTAAATATAGTTATTTAATTACATAACAATATTTTATTAAAGAAATAGCAATTCAAATGTCAATTTACTTACATGATAAACAACAACACAACACTCTATGCGATCTATTCAAAATTAACTAAATTCATGATATCTTCTTTCATTAATTTCAATCCATAAATTTTTCCACATATATCGGGCGTCATCTGAAACACATAGAAAAAACTCAAGGAAGAAGAGGACTCAGATAATCTTTTTAACCCATAAAGAATATTAGAAGTATCTACAACAAACTATTTCTAACCATTTTGTTGCATTTGTGCAGTTTATTTTGCTTTTAGATATTCCTATATAAGTTAAATGTTAGAAAAAATAATAATTAATTTTGAATCATTTGTAATTAATATTTAAAAAACACATACCTCATGTGAAATATAATGAAGAAGGGATGTTGGCCAAAGTAAAAAATGGCCCATACATTCCCCAAAACTGGTGATCTCCTCAGAAGTAAATGGTAGTAGAGAAGTAGGATATATAATAACAAGTACTGATACTCTAACCTAACCCATCGGTATAGGATGATGATGTATCGAGTCCCCCAAAAAATGCACTTTTCCTAATGCAAAAATATGTACATGAGGATCTCCCGCAAACAACTCACAATATAAGTTTTGATCTGAGGGAGGAGGTGGAACCTCAAAGTAAGAAGGTGGGGAAGGGTAGTCCAGGTAAGGAGGCTGAGAAGACAAAAAAAAATTAAAATGTTATATTAGTGTTCAATGTATATAAAATAGAAAAATTGATTAAAATAAAATAATATACCTTGAAAGGTTGTGCAGATGGGGCAGAGTAAGCAGATGGGGTAGGTTAGTCTGGGTGAGTAGGATGAGAATGATGAAAAATTTAAAAGTTATATTAGTGTTTATAATTTATAAAATAGAAAAATTGATGAAAAATAAATAATATACCTCAGAAGGGTGCGTAGATGGGTTAGGGTAAGCAGATGGGGTAGGGTAGTCCGGGTGAGCAGATTGGGAAGGATGAAAAATAAAAAAATTATATTAGTGATTATAATTTATAAAATAGAAATATTGATGAAAAATAAATAATATAACTGGGAAGGCTACATAGGCTGCGATTTTCTTGCCAAGTATTCTAATAAATCTTTCTGCACTGCTGCTTGAATTTGATCACCCATAGACTCTTTCATATCTTTCAGCTCTTCTTTTATGGATTCTATTTCTGGGTTTTTGATTGCTTACTCATACCGAAAACCTTTTGAATACTAACACCCACTTGATATCCTCTAACACGTCTAGGGTGTTATGACTTTCCCAAATCAGTGGCTAGGATGTCCATCCTACCCTCAGGGATAAAAGAGCCCTATGTCTCTTGATCCTGAAGTTCATCCGGAAATAAAAAATAAAAAAGTTATATTAGTGTTTATAAATTATAAATTAGAATTTTTTTATCAAATAAATAATATTTACTTACAATTCTATCGGACACTTAATGAGATTCCTCTATAATATATTTTTCATTTTTTCTTCTTCTTGCTCATTTCCATTTCTCATGGCGAGTGGGAGGAGATGGAGGACCAAACTGGACATCTTTTGAACCACTACTTGATCAAGCTCTTAATACTTCAAAATTTTCTTCAATCATTTTCTACTCCTAATACAAATACCTTCCATCTGATAAAGTATGAGGGTATACTTTTTTCAACTGGATCTCTTGATGATATCTCATAGAGGCCTGTTATATAAAAATAAACTACTAAGTAATAAGAAAAATATAGCATAAATTTTAAAATATAAAACAATTACCATACCTGAAATTTCTCTTCCTGACGACTATCAAAAAATCGCCTCTATGTTTCTTCATCTATATACGGATACTTAAGACATGGGTTTTCAAACCTTGTCTTTCCAAAAACATAATTTCTTGATAGTTTGGTTTTAAAAACTCTCCATCGAACCGCCTCTAAAGAGAGATGTCTTTTCTTAATTTCTTTGGTTTCTTCAAAATTTAATGTCTTCTGTAATTGAATAAATGAAATATGTCAGTTAAAATATATAATATTCAAAAAATGAGGTAAAAGAAATAAATTAAGATATTTTACCATCACTACCACCCAAAACTGTTGCTTCGCCATCCTATCCCCTGACTTCTAATTAGGATATAAAATACTAATCCGGCAACAGCTCTGCAACGCTATATAACTGACAAACTGAACTGCATTTGGGTCAACTGTATTATTATTATCATCAAAATGGATTTGTACTTTGTTATCATCACAAGTAAGTGATAGTTTTAGTAAACATGTAATACCACGTTTACCAACTTGAGAACTTGATTTTTGAGTAGTAACAGGAGAAGTGTCCTCCACCGAGGACGCATCAGTAGTCCTGCAATTTTTTTTGTAAATTAACGTTTTAATTTCATTAAATAAGTATATTACTAAATATTTAATAATATGTAAAAATAGATATACAATGGTAACTGGTTCTCTCTATCTGTATCTGACATTGCTACTAGAAAGTGTAATGAAATTTTGTATACCTGCATATCATTAAAAAACAGAATAATTAGAAACAAGGAGGAAAAAAATAAGTAATTAAAAATAGAGGCATGCATTTGTATGTTTCAAAAATGGACACAGAATATAAATATTACCATAAAAATTAGGAGACTAATTTATTGTTTTCCCACATTCCTTCATCAAGATCAGTACGTACTGCATACACTATGTATGTCTTATGCTCATTGTAATCATGTAGAAATTACGTAATAGATGAATAAGGCTCATGTAAATCACTAACATCATCAGAATCATCCTCATCACCAAAATGGTAACTTTTCCCTTGCAAAACAACTGACTACTGATCATTCGACAGATTAATGACATAAAATAATTGTTTTTCATGTGTCGCCATGATAAATGGTTCCTCATTGTAATTAAATCTTTTCAAATAAACCAGTTTAAACCCATATTCATCATGTTTCACACCACTATTAATATCAACCCAATTAAACTTAAAAACTGTGACTCAAAATTTAATATAATCAATTTCCCATATGTCTTAAATAACTCCAAAATATAACGTTGATGTAGAAATTGGGTTTTTATCTTTGGCACTCGAAAAATGCACTGATTCAGTGAAAACCATCACACCACTATTCTGAATGGTACTCTTTGTTGGATTTGGTGGCCTAGAACCAACTACTTTGTACTTTATTCATTAGTAAAAGACTTATCACATCTCGATTTATCTTCTGCATAAAAATACATGTGATAATGTCCTAAGGATTGTTGTTTAATTAAAGGGTCATAGTGGATCTCTGCTATGATGAGAACCCAGAAGTGCCATAATACTGTTCTTGAATATATGTTCTATGGATGGATGATAATATTTGAGGGACACAAATAATATAGTCCATTAGGGGTGATGACTCATAAAACTTTGAGGCACCATATCATGGTGTGCGCCCTTGGTAATATACAGAAGGATATTATGAGAACGAGACCCGCCAGTAGGATATCCACATTTCATAGTGTCATTGGATGTTCCTATCTGCGGACGTGTGTATTAGTCCTTAGACTTTAAGATTATTATTAATGGGTATTAAAACTCGCGCACTTAGATGTATTGACGAAAACTGTGACAACACACTGTTTGCAGTGAGGTAGGATACGTTGGATGCGTCACGAGTAATACTACATTAATAGATAATGAGAGAAAGGATTTGTCCCTTATGTTACATAACGGAAGTAGATAGATCCGGACCTTTGATGGAATTGATATAGCTTAAATAAATCCATGGCCATGGTAAAGTATGGGAGAGTTCAATTCTGGAAAGTCAAAGAAAGAATAGATGAGCGCATGGGTTGATGGAACTAGCATGCAACCCACTTGATTATAGATATCGAGGAAAGTGGATTATATTACACGGTAAACATTCGTAGGAGGTGAAACATCATTTTGGCATTAAATTCATTCTCTATGGGTGCCTTGGCATGTTTCTAGATGCTAACCTTGGAATTTAGGCAGACTTTGCCTAATGCCACTGAGAAAAGGGCCTAGAGGGTCACACACTATGAGTGTCCAAGTATCTCATTTAAATATTAATTTAACATGTTAAATAAAGATTATTCCTGACTGTGGCTTAATAATTATTTAAGGATGTCTGATCCCATTTATTTCACCACTAGTTATTCAAGAGAATATATTGTGGGAGAAATAATACATTTATTAGCAAGTAATGAAGTTACATTTATTTAAGAAATAAATAGCCATTACTCAAGGCCTAATAAATTTGGAGGAGGAGATAAAGGAAAATGGAAAATAAAAGTACACACCATGTATATTAAATATACATGCCGTGTAGTTTTGTGGAAAATGAGTACATGATGTGTATTTATGATTACACACCGTGTTGTTTTCTAGTCCGGATTTTTAGGATAAACTATTGTTTTATTAAATGATATTAATTATAATCAGTGTGGGAGCATGTCAAGGTATTAATAATTCGACATGTGGGTTTCAATAAGAGTTAATGAAATAAATAAAATGCGTAACATGTTTATTTATTGTCATTACTCTGTAAACGTAAAAACTGATTATAAATATCCTCAAAACCCCAACACTTTTCCATCAATTGTTGTGCAGAACAATTCTAGAGAATTCTTTCAAGGACGAAAGAACTCCTTCCTCGAAGAACGCTCTCTAGACCGAGAGACCAATGCGATCGAAGGTGGACATCGCAAGCGAAGGTTCTACTGCGCTAGCACCTGGATATCCCTTCTGCGATGACTAGAGATACGTGGCACACGTGTGGATCACCGCTAGAGGAATCCAACAATTGGATTCTACGATGCAACAACGGATCACAAGATCATGACTGGAGACATCAACAAATAAATAATTCCACCAAGGTAATTCTTGTGAATTAATTAAATTAATTATAACCAACATATGATGATTCTATCTATGTGGTTCTGGGATTCTCTCTTAAGTTTTTCTTTCTTCATTCCATTCCGAAGATTCGGTGTTTTATATCATGACAGATCTCGGATTGAACATTGTTTAAATGTGAAAATTAATGTTGGGAAAAACCACCAACACTCTTCCGCTACACTCGGAACCTACAAGTTGTATAAGAGCCAGGTTATATCATTGATTATAATTATTTAGTATTTCGTTGGTCATCTACATATTAAATAATTTAGTTGTTTCAATTCAAGTTTAATCATTCTGTAAATATGAATCTCAAGAACTGTTCCTCCTCCCTCATTTCGCGTTCACCTTATAGAAACAAATTTTTTATTTTAATTTTGATTAAAATAAAATAGAGGAACTCATCTGGAGGAGCCAAACATTTCTGGCCGTACAACACCAGAATACACGGTGTGTATTTGGAAGTACACACTGTGTAGTCTAGGTTCAACGCATTGATTGATCTTCCAAATCAGGTCGTGTATTGGAGTATACCGATGTCATTTATGACACCGTCTGTTGAACATGAACAAGTGGCACACAGTTTCCGGATTACACGCCGTGTGGTCCAACTGAACACGGCGTGTAGTCTGTTTGGGTTCGGGTTGGACCGTGTACCCCGTACATGGCTTGCCCATCTGGAAACCATGTAATGTGGAAACTACACGGCGTGTGTCCCACTGTACGCGCCGTGTACTCTGAAAATTTCGGAAGTACATTAACACGCCCTATCCCTGGGTGTGTACTTTGAATGGACAGTGAAGAAAAGTATACGCCGTGTAGTCGGAACTACACGCCGTGTACTCACCCAAATTACGTAGATTTATTAAAATTTATTATTATATTATAAAAAACCTTGATACATGTACCATAGTGCAGGTATAAAGCTGAGGCACAACACGTGATAGGTGTTTTATATATATGTGTTTAATTTAACATCTGCGTAATAAATGGGAATTCACCGGGTTTCCTCCAAAGAAAAAGTTATGTACAAGGATAATTTTAAATGAATTTATTTGTTTCAAATTATGATGGATGAGAATCTCATGGAAGTTTAGAAAAGGGTTTAAGACAAAAGGATTTATTAATTAAAGATAATTAATTTATTCAAGCGTGATTTATCTTAAACAAGAATGATTAAAGAATTGAATGATAGATTTATTTATGCGTAAAAATCATTGCATGTATGGATGATCATGAGCTAGACTGATACCTTTTTATGTGAATGGTTTCCTTTAATTAATTTATTTAAATTAATTTTTTTGGCCTGCGAGGCATCTCCTCATTAATATGTAGGGAATGCGTGCCCAAGGATTCTTTTATGTGAAAACCCCTTTTTACCCCTCACCTACGTTTGAGATAAATTCATACGTAATGGATGGAGCTCCCATGCTAGTGGAGGCATCTCAAGTCAGAAGCCAAGGTGAAACTAATCCAAGGAGATACAAAGGTGAACAAGTAGAAAGTTGTAAACACAAACCCGAAAGGTTCAAGGTGTTTCTCCCCTAGGTCTTGGGTTAGTTTATAAATAGCTAGTTAAAATATCCAATAGAAAAATATCATGATGATACCATTTATTTTATTTTTGTCAGTTTCATGGTTTATTTATTGTGGGTGTGTTGTCATGATCACACAATTAATGAATTAAATAAGCATTCAAGATGAAACTAAAATAAAACTGGCTTATACGTAAATATTATCTTAGACATGGTTAATCACTTAAGTATATCACACTTAATATTAACAAGAATGTAATAAAAGATAATAAATTGGAAATTTATGTATAAGGATAAAATCCCTCAAAATAAATATTAAGTCAATATAGCCTTCCATAATCTTGGTTAGAATCGAACCATAGTTCAAAGTGCTTGACCTAGTTGGGGTGCTTTTAATTATCCGGGAATTCTAATTCAAGGTTTTGGGTTCACTTTACTTGGTACGCATCAAGGGTTGACTTCCATAGCAGGACATGGTGTGACCAAGAGGCAAAGGTTAAGGAAATCCAAAATAAAAGGATTTCAGGATTGGGGAGTCCACTCAGCGGATCAAGGATCAACGAGTTAATGCAGTTGGCATTTGGAATACCTACCTAAAAACCTTCAATTTGTTTGAACAAACCTATTTGGGGTAATGTGATGGGAAATATGGATCCTTTCCACTAGAATATTCAGGTAACAGAATATTCTGAAGTCAATGGTGAGGGCTATTGGATTTCGATAAAATAGTGGGAGACTAACGAGTATTAATTTATTTATTTGACTCAGTTTTGTAATAAAGTACTAAACCTTTTCTCATCTTAATTTGTAGAAATGACAAGAATATTACTTCAAACATATCATTATGAACCATACTTTAGAAGGAAAACCATCTCACTGGCACCAATTTCCATGAGTGGAAGAGGCGTTTACACGTCATCCTTCTCCACGAAAGGAAATTGTATGTGCTGGAAGAGCCTATTCAAGTTGCACCCGGGAAAGAGGCCAGTGATGAGGAATTATATATCTATATGAATCACATGGATGATTCCACATATGTCCAGTGTTTCATACTATCAACCATTTCCAATGAGCTCTTTAAGAAACATGAAAACATGGATATGTATAGCAGGATGTATCACCTTAAGGATCTCTACCAAGAGAAGGCGAGACCGGAGAGGAATGTGATCTCCAATGATTTGTTTACAACTAATCTTGGAGAGTCTGCACCAGATAGGCCTCATGTAGTCGAGATTATTGTCTACATTGAATTCCTCGACATCTTAGGGATTAAATTCCATGATGATTTGCGTACAGATCTCATCCTATCATCATTGAACAAGACCTTCTCAAACTTTATTGTCAACTACAACATGAGCAACAATGAGAAGAGTCTATCAGAACTTCTGACCTTGATTCTCTCGGTAGATAAGGACATGGGGCGTGAAAAACTCACAGTCCTTATGGTGAATAGAAAAAGTAAGGATAAGGAAAAGGGTCCATAGACTTATAAATGGTCTGAAGCCCCTAAGCACCGTCCTTCCAATAAGGGGAAGATCCAGAGGAAGGTCAAGGAATAGGAGGTGGTGTGTTTTTCATGTGGCAAGCAAGTCTACTTGAAGAGGAACTACACCCAGAAGTGTGGGGACGCTAAAGTTGCATTCGTTATCAAGTGTAATCTTTCTATTTCTACACATTAGGTATTAGATATAGCTTTTGGGGCTCACATCTGTATTCAAATGTAGGAATCAAATAGATTTAGAAAGATTGACAGAGGAGAGCTGGATCTTCAAGCTGCCAATGGTGCAAGGCTGGCTACGTTGTCTATTGGTGATTACCACCTCTCACTGCCGACTGGGATGATTTTAGTTTTACATAACTGTTATTATGTGCCTAGTGTTACCATGAACATAATTTTTGTATCTTTTTTTGGAGATGGATGGATTTGTTTTCAAATTTGGAAATAAGGGTTGTATTTTTTTAAGAACAACGTATGTTATGGTGTGGTACATTTAAATAATGGTTTGTATGTATTAAATTATGAAAACCAAGTGTTGGCAATCGATAATGAAACAAACTCACATGACTCATACATCACCCAGTTGTGGAATCACCGTCTCTGTCATGTGAATGAGAAGCACTTGACAAAGCTCTGCCAAGATGGCTATTTAGACTCTACTAAGCTAAAACCACCTGATAGATGTCATTCTTGTTTACAAGGAAAAATGACCAAGCCAGATTTTGGTGGACAATGTGAAAGGTCCATAGAGCTTCTAGGATTAGTACAAAAGGATTTGTGTGGACCATTTCCAGTAGAAGCTAGAGTTGGATATTCTTACTTCATTACTTTTACTATTGATTTGAGTAGATATGGCTATGTCTACTTAATGAGGTGTAAGTCAGAGGCCTTAGAGAAATTTTAGGAATTCAATAATGAAGTAGAGAAACAGTTTGGTAAGAAGATAAAGAAAATTCAATTGGATCGAGGTGGAGAATATCTGAACCAAGAGTTCATCGATCTTCTATGGGAGTTTGGGATTCTATCTCAGCTCACTCCTCCTTATACACCACAATGGAATGGTGTTAGTGAAAGGAGGAATCACACCGTGCTGGACATGGCGAGGTCGATGATGAGTCATAAGGATCTTCTATTATCCTTTTGGGGGTATTCATTACAAACTGCAGCATACACATTAAACCGAGTACCAACTAAGGTGGAAAATGGAATTCCCTCTGAGCTATGGAATGGAAAGAAACCCATTTTGTCGCACACACGTGTATGGGGATCTGAGGCATTTGTTAAGGCCTTCTCAGGCAATAAACTAGCACCCTGGGGGACGAGGTGTATCTTTATAGGATATCCCAAGGAAACGAAAGGACATTACCTATATAACCATTTAGAAAGGAAAGTGATTATCGCCAGAAAAGCTGTCGTTCTTGAGAGGGATCACATCCTCAAGAAGGATAGTGGGAGAAGGATTTATTTCGACGAATTTGATGCTCAAGATACACAGGAGTTGGTACAAGAACAAGTTCCACAGGTCCCTGTGGAAGAGGTTCCAGAAACAAAAGTACTGCATAAGAGCTCAAGAGAGGTAAGGGAACCATAGAGATTTGGTTTCCTATTCACCGAGGATAGTGAATCATTATTGTTGGACATTGATGAACCTCTATCCTACAAGGAAGCAGTAGAAAACTCAGAAGGCACAAGATGGATAGAATATATGAATTCTAAGATGGATTCCATGTATCAGAACCAAGTATGGGTTTTGGTCAATGAGCCAGTTGATGTAAAGCCTATTGTATGCAAATGGGTATTCACGAGAAATCTGGACATGGAATGTCAAGTTAGCACCTATAAAGAAAGGCTAGTGGATAAAGGGTTCAGATAGCATCAAGGAATTGACTATGATGAAACCTTCTCACCTGTTTCCATGTTTAAATCCATAAGAATCATACTTTCCATAGCAGCTTACCATGACTACGAGGTTTGGATGATGGATGTCAAAACAACATTCCTTAACAGGAACCTTCCGGAAGATTTCTATATGACACAACCAGAATGGTTTGTGACACCAGGTGAAGCCAAAAGGGTTTGGAAGTTTCAGAAATCCATTTATGTATTAAATCAAGCACCCAGGTCATGGAATATTCAATTTGATGAATCCATATAGGAATTTGGGTTCATTAAGAACGAATGTGATCCATGTGTTTATAAATGGTTTAATGGGAATGCGATAATTATCCAAGTAGTATATGTTGATGACATATTTCTTATTGAAAATGATGTACCAGTCTTACAGTCAGGTAAGGACTGGTTGAACAAGTGTTTATACATGAAGGACTTGGGTGAAGCAGCCTACATTCTAGGGATCAAGATCATTCATGGTAGATCCAAGAGGTTGCTTGGACTAAGTCTGGGTACATACATTGACCGGATGCTAAAGAGATTTAGTATGGAACAATACAAGAGGGGACTGGTTCTAGGGTCACATAACCTACATCATTCTAAGAAAATGTGTCCTCATACACAACAATAGAAAGATAGAATGAGTAAGATCCCATACACTATGACTATAGGATCCATCTCGTATGTCATGTTATGTACCAGGCTTGACTTTGCCTATGCGCTGAGCATGGTAGGCAGATATCAAGCAGATCTAGGAGAACATCATTGGACTATTGTTAAGACTATCCTTAAGTATCTGAGAAGAAATAAGTATATGTTCCTAGGGTATGGAGGAGACGAGGAGCTTTTCATCAGAGGGTATGATGATTCTGGTTTTTAGACAGATCATAATGATCTGAAGTCACAATGTGCATATGTTTTCTGTCCAAATGGAGGATCTGTGAGATGGAAGAGTTCAATGCAGCCAGTTGACACCAATTCTACAGCGGAGTCCGAATATATAGTGGCTTCTGATGCAGTTAAGGAAGTTCTTTGGATTCTGAACTTTGTACAGGAGCTTGATGTGGTTCCTAGCAGTAAAGATCCCATTACATTGTATTGTGATAATACTACAGCGGTGGCTCTTGCAAAAGAACCACAGTCACATCAACAGACAAAGCACATACTCCAGAAGTATCACCTCTTGAGGGATTCTTATCAAAGGGGTGAAGTTGAAGTGAGTAGAGTGTCCATGGAAGAGAACTTGGCAGACCCCATGCATGAAGGGATATCTCAACAGAAGCATGAATATCATGTAAGAGGTAGTGGGTTAAAGGTTGTTAGTAGTTGGATCTAATCCAAGTGGGAGTCTATTGGAGTTGGTGGCCTAGAACCAACTATTTTATACTTTATTCATTAATAAAAGACTTATCAAATCTCGATTGTTATTCTGCATGACAATGCATGTGATAATGTCCTAAGGATAGCTGTTGCATTAAAGGGTCATAACGGATCCCTACTATGATAAGAACCCGGAATTTCCATAACACTATTCTTGAATATATGTTCTATGTCCAGATGATATTATTTGAGGGACACAAATAATACTGGCCATTAGGGGTGAGGTTTCATAAAACATTAAGGCACTATCTCATGGTGTGCGCCCTTGGTAATATCTAGGAGGATATTATGAGAACGAGACCCTCCAGTAGGAAATCCACATTTCATAGTGTCATTGTATGTTCCTATCTACAGACGTGTGTATTGGTCCTTAGAATTTAATATTATTATTAATGGGTATTACAACTCACACACTTAGATCTATTGACGAAAACTGTGACGACAAACTGTTCGCAGTGAGGTAGGATACATTAGGTGCATCACGAGTAATACTACATTAATATATATTGCGAGAAAGGATTTTTACCTTCTGTTCCATAATGGAAGTATATATCTCATGCCCTTTGATGGAATTGATATAGCCTAAATAAATCCATGGCCATGGTAAAGTATTGGTGAGTTCAATTCCAGAAAGTTAAAGAAAGAATAATTGAGCACATGGGTTCATGGCACTAGAATGCAACCCACTTGATTAGAGATATCGAGGAAAGGGATTATATTACACGGTAAACATTCGTTGGAGGTGACACATCATTGTGGCGTTAACTTCTTTCTATATGGGTGCCTTGGTGTGTTGTTAGACGCTAACCTTGGACTTTAGGCAGACTCTGCCTAATGCCATTAAGAAAGGTGCCCAGAGGGTCACACCCTAAGTGTGTCTATGTATCTCAGTTAAATATTAATTGAACAAGTTAAATAAAGATTATTCCTGACTTTGTTTTAATAATTATTTAAGGATGCCTGATGGCATTTATTTCTCCACTATTTATTCGAGAGAATATATTATGGGCGAAATAATATATTTATTAGTGAGTAATCCAGTTACATTTATTTAATAAATAAATATTCATTACTCAAGGTCTAATCAATTTGGAGGAGGAGATAAAGGAAAATGGAAAATTAAAGTGCACGTCGTGTATATTAAATATACACACCGTGTAGTTTTGTGGAAAATGAGTACACGCCGTGTATTTATGATTACATGTCTTGTAGTTTTCCAGTTAGGATTTTGAGGATATAATATTGTTTTATTAAATGATATTAATTATAATCAGCGTGGGCGCATGTCAAGGAATTAATAATTCAACATGGGGGTTTCAATAAGAGTTCATGAAATAAATAAAACGCGTAACACGTTTATTTATTTTCATAACTATGTAAACCTCAAACCTGACTATAAATATCCTCACAACCCCAACACTTTTCCATCAATCGTTGTGAACAAAAATTCTAGATAATTATTTCAAGGAAAAAAGAACTCCTTCCTCCAAGAACACTCTCAAGACCGAGAGACCAATGTGATCGAAGGCGGACATCACAAGCGAATGTTCTTCCGCGCTAGCACCCAGAGATCCCTTCGGCGATGTCCGGAGATACATGGCACACGTGTGGATCATCGCTAGAGGAATCCTACACTTGGATTCTATGACGCAACTATGGATCACACGATCGTGACCGAAGACATCAAGAAGAAATAATTCCCCCAAGGTAATTCTTGTGAATTAATTTGATTAATTAGAACCAACATATGATGATCTTATCTCCGTGGTTCAAAGATTCCCTCTTAAGTGTTTCATTCTTTATTCCATTCCAACGATTCAGCATTTTATATCGTGATGTATATCAGATTGAACGTTTTTTAAACATTAAAATTAAAGTTGGGAAAACCCACTAATGCGCTTTCGCTGCGCTCGAAACCTACACTCTTGTCATCTAGGTGTTTTTGTAAAATGTGTATCCATTAATATCAAAACCAGACCATGTGATCACATTAAGAGATGGTCCCCCTACTGACCACTTCAATGTTTCTGATATAGAAATATCTGGGGTGACTTTCTATTTAAAGCATGAAACAAATGTCTTCTTATGGTCAATCATCAACCACTTCTCGTTTCTTTTCTAATATCGTAACTTTAATTCAGCAATATGTGAGGATATATATGGTTGAACCTCATCTGTGTTATTTAAAATGTATAAATGTTCCTGCATAACTTCATCACATGGAATAAACTTAATCTTTAAGCCTCGAACCCCTCTACCTTCACTATCAACTGTCATATGTCGAGATACAGGGAGACCAATATGCTCCACCTCATTCAAATAATCAGTATAGAACTCAGTCACCTCTTCTAAAACATATTTTTGTACAATAGAGGCCTCTGGTTGATAATGATTTTTAACATACCCTTTCAAAATTTTCATATATCTTTCAAAAGGGTACATCCATATTAAATAAACAAGCCCCCATATTCTTAACTCATGCACCAAATGAATAAACATATGAACCATTATATCAAAAAATGTGGGTGGGAAATACATTTCTAGTTGACAACGAATAAGTGTTTCTTCATTCTCCATCACATTTTACAAATTTGGATCAAAAACTTTTCTGCAAATGGATTTGAAGAAATTACATAACCTGATGATAGTCTTTTTGACAGCTGTTGGCAATATACCATGCATAGCTACTGGTAGAATTTGTTTCATCAACACATGGCAATCATGAGATTTCATACCTGTTAATTTACAGTCCTTCAATGACACAAAATTATTCACATTTGAAGAAAAACCACTGGTTACTTTAATAAAATGTAGACACTGACAAAAATTCATCTTTTCAATGTTGCTTAATGTGTGACAAGCTGGAGGTAAATATGTCTATTTCCTTTCACAGTAGGAGATAACTCCAAACGTATTCTCATTAATATCAAGTCCAATCTAGCATGCAATCCATCTTTTGTCTTTCCGTTTATGTCTAAAAAAGTTCCAATCAAACTGTCACATATGTTTTTCTCAACATGCATTACATCAATGTTATGTTTTATCTCTAAAAATATCTAATAAGGTAGTTCGAAAAAAATAGACTGCTTCTTCCAGATATGTTTTTGAAAACCAGATCTTCTTCTATTTCAAAATTTTGATTTAATATTTTTCACTCTGTCATAATATTCTTCAACTAACAATGGTCGAGGGGGATGGTTGTATTCTTGTAAACCGTTAAATGTTTTTTTTCAATCTATAATAAGGATGGTCAATTCGAAAAAATCTTCGATGTCCCATGTACACTATCTTTCTTCCATTCTGAAATTGATAATATGAAGTTTTTTCATCACAAATTGGACATGCTTTATGTCCCTTAACACTATATCTATATAAGTTTCCATATGCAGGAAATTCTTTTATAGTGAACATTATCATAGCACGGAAAAGAAAATACTCTTTCTTGTATGCATTGAAAAATTTAATACCTTCCTCCCATAGTAGTTTCAAATCATCAAACAATGGTGTAAGATACACATCAATATCATTTCCCGGTTGTTTTGGCCCAGAAATCATCAAGCTCATAATAACATATTTTTTTCTTCATACATATATGTGGGTACAAGTTGTAAAGTACCAGAAAATTAGGCCATGAACTATGTTGGCTACTGGAGCTCCGATATGGATTCATTCCATCAGTACACAATCCCATTATGATATTTCTAACTTCACTTCCAAAATCATGAATTTTTTTATCAAAACTCTTCCACTGTGGTGAATCAGTAGGGTGACGTAAGTTACCATCAGATATGAGCTCATATAAATGACATCTTAACCTTTTTTGCATCAAATGAATTTGCAAATAGATTCTTCAAATGAGTAGTTATTGGAAGGTAACAAATCTCTTTAGCTGGAGTTTTGATTCTGGTACCTAAAAATAAATCAGTATTGAATTATCAGAATTGTACGCAAAAAATATTAGATGATATCATTGGAAAGTACAAAATTGATTTTTCATGATGTTACATGACATCACCAGAGAATGAATCCGAGTTGACTTTATCATCTATCTTATAGCGTGATGTCCCACATGTAGGACAACTTGATAAATGTTCATTTTATTTCATATATAGTACACAATAATTTGGGAAAACATGTATCTTTTTATACCCCAATCCCATTGGGAATTATATTTTCTTCACCTCATAATGGGAATCTGGAAGCCCGTTTCCTTCTAGAAGTAGCTCTTTTAAAATCTCAAGTAAACTGGAGAAACTTTTATCACTCCACCCATTTTTTTATTTTAAGTTAACTAATCTCAAAACTGTTGATAACACTGTATATTTAATACAACCTAGGAATAATGGTTTCTCTGAATCTCTATTCAATCGTTCAATAGTTGGTGTTTTTTCGATAGTTTTAACAACTAAATCATGAATTAATTCTTCAATGGGATCCTCTGCATCATTATGAATATCGTCATCAATATTGGATATTGAATTTTCAGTTCTTTCACCATGCAAGATCCAACATTTATAATTAAGGATAAAACCATATCAAATGAGATGATCCTTAATCTCTATGGAGTTTAAATTTCTCATATTTACACACTTCACACATGGACAGAAAATCAAATCAATATTTTGAAGATGTCGTTTAGTAAATTACAAAAAATTATCAACTCCTTTTTCATATTCACTAGTTGTTCTTTGTAAATGAATCCAATTACGATCCATTAATACCTGATATCACAATATAATTGATGAATATATTAAAAAATATAAACATTTAAATATCTATTAGATAAATTGTAAACAAAAACATATTTAATAAAAACTATTGACAATCAGATAAAAGACATCAGATATGAAACACGTTTACAAATAGAGTAAACAGTTTATTTTCATATTATATACATGTGTGTTATATTGATATTATAATTTAATTATAATATCATTCTTTTAAAATTTATTAGTTCAGTTTAAAAAGTTTCATTATTTTGATGTTTCATGTGTCAAAAATATTGAAGAGTACATTAATTTAAAGGATGAAATAAGTGTATTGGGTGAAATTTGATTGGATTCAATGTAAAAAATACAATTTGTTGATAGGATATTTAAGAATGTCTGTTGAAATAAAATTTAAACATGTCCTAACACATTTAAAATAAAATATAAACTAATAATTAAAGAATATCAATAATAAAATTGAATGATAAATGATTTATCTACAAAATTTAAAAAACTTACAAAATTTGAATTTCAACCCGAATGGAGATCTTCAATCCAAACTGTGCTTGGTATAATGACTTCGAAAAACAAACACTACAAAATCTGTAGAAACAATGATCATACAAACCAAAAATAATGATAAACAACAACTAAAATCTAACCAATATTGAAAATCACATAAAATAGGGTTATGGAAGAAGAAATAAACAATGGAAGATGAAGCAAGAGATAAGAACAAAGAACATAGAAATGAAATCGTGCAAATTAAACAAAAACTTCAACAACGGCCTTCCAAGATCACAAATGATCTTTGAAGATCATCGAGAGTCCAAGGTGCCGTAGTGGGTTTCGATTTCGACGATCCAATAAAATGAGGGTTTTAGACCCCGAGTAATTTTAAAAGACTTTCAGCATCTATTTTTAAACACACTGACGCCAAACATATTAAAAAAACATTCGGTGTTTGTTATTCTCAAAACCGATGCAGATAATCCTTTCCTTTTTTATTTTTAGCATCGGTTCTGGAAAAAACTGACACCAAAACTATACATTATGGCATCAATTTTCAGGAAAACTGACGCAAAAAAGTTTTTTTTATTTTCGGCATCGGTTTTGTGAAAAACCGACGCCAATTTTTTTTATTATTGGCGTCAGTTTTCTTAAAACCCGACGCCAAAACATTTTTTTTAATTTTCCGCATCGGTTTCATGAAAACCGATGCAAAATATCATCGAATAAATTTTGTTGGCTTCAGTTTTAGTAAAAACCGATGCCATAAATTTCCATCACATACTATTGGTGTCATTTTTCAAAAAACCAACATTCTTACATCGACGTTAAATCATGTATTTCCACTAGTGAACCCATCATAATCACTACTCCAGGACAAGAATGCTTAAATGTGGAGTTTTAATTAGTTATGAACCCAAAAAATAAAGGTGAACCTTATTGACAAGATTTATATAATTTATTATTTTAACCTTTATCATTATGGGGTGTTACAATAACCCACCTTTTAGAGAACAATTACCACATTTTAGACCCTATATCTCAACCTAGGAAGTGCCACCACAATTAAGGATGGGTTCATGATCTGATACCAATAAAACAATTGGGCCATGCTGAAATCATAGAAACCCTTATTTAATGTGGACATTGGGTCCTAGGCATCCATGCACCACCAATTTCTCGATGGACACATGTTCCCCTACCTGGCCCCCACACACGTGCCAGAATAGGTCATCAAACTAATGGTTTTCCCATCATTCCAACACATGTTATTTTAGGTGTATGTTTTCATCAGTCCCACACACCCAAAGAAATATTCTAGAAGTTCGCCCATCCAGATCACTGCTCTAGATAAATAATTCTTAACTGTGTAGTTCAAATTATGTAGGATCCTGAAAATAAAGGTGCACCATGATGACATGAGTCATATCATTTAGTATTTTAACCCTTTATAATTATTGGGTGTTACATTCATTCCCATTTTTCGAAACTAAAAATGAATGTATTCAATTATAACTACTTAATGCATCATAGAAATATGAATTATTCCATGAAATTATCTATTAAAGACTCCAATTGATCTGGTAACATAATCAAATGTGATAATCGAATCCTTCCTCTGATAGGGAACATAGTAGTTACTTTAGAAAATTTTGTAAAATATTTTTTATGGGATACATTACACATTTTTTTAGTAAAATAAAAAATATAATCAGTATTAACCACATATACAAATATACTAAATACCCATAACCCACCTAAAAAATAATTATAACACATTCATAGAGTGTTACACACAAATCAATGTATGTTTATAAATTATAATACCCAAAAGCTAAAATGAAATTATAAAGAAGTTAATAAACACATTTCCTTCTCTTCTAACCCCTAGCATATTCCCCACATGCATCACCTAAGGTCACTCAGCACCACATTTATATAAATAATGTATAAATAAAGATGATATTATAGTCAGAATACATGAATACCAAGTAGGTTCCAACTTCATCCTATCATGCATCATGTATACATTTAATAAAAAAAATCATGAATAATATATTAATATTTTCCATATTTTATATGACCAAAACCCAAATAAATATAAACGGTTAAATTAATTCAAACATACATAGTTTATCAACATCATATATACTATCATATTCCACTCATACACTACCAAAAACACTTATCATATCCATATTATTTACTATAAACCATATTACATATCATTTCATTGACATTAAACCATCCATATCTTTATAAATAATCTCTATAACCCCAAATCCATCTATTTTTGTGTCTATAATATAAATAATCATATATGATAACTATAAAACAATAACTTTATAGTAATAGAACTATAATAATAACAACAACCATCCCTCTCCTTTCACCAATCACACCGATATTGGATCATTAATCATAGAAAATACACCAAAAAATCACATAATAATAACAATAATAATTAATTAAATAACACATAACATAATAACATTCATTAATGTAAATTATAAAAGAATTCACCAAACAACATTTCATATTATAAACATCAAAAAACCTAAATTCTACATTATCCAAATGTTTTGATAAATTTAATTAATATCTACCAATTATATAAATTAGTTTTCTTAATTAATTATGATTACATAACATCCACTTTTCCTTAGTAAACCAAAACCAACAAATCATATGTATAACTCTAATTTCCCTCTTAACATCCTATCATAATTTGTCAAGCTTGACCCCTTTAATTCATGGATTTCATCATATCATTAATCATCAACAACATATAATTTAACATCATAAAAAAATTATAATAGAATTAATTTTCACACATCAAAATTTAATTAATCAATTCAATATTAGTTCAAACTAACCAAAATCCGTCCCTTTTATATGATAAATAACATTTTATGAACATGCCTATTATTTCATTATTTTATGCTAATAGATTTGCAAAATAAGAACACTACAATTCCACTTATTAAAATAACTAAATCAATTTATTATATCACTATAAATTATATTATGTTAAATTTATTAATACCATATATAAATTATATAAATTTATTTAATTTTTTAAAATAATTAAAAAATAATTTTTTCCTTATAATAAACAAACCCATAAATATTTTTTAAAAATAACTTTTATGATTAATTTTATATGATTATAATGTTACCCCCAACATTAATTAAATTATTCTAATTCACAGGGAATGGAAGAAAAACATTTATAATTCATTACATCGTTAAGATCTCAGTTATACATTAAAACAAGGTTCATAGATTTCACAATTCCATCCAAAAAATACATATCTATAAAAAAATCATAATCCATCCATTTAATAAATTCCCGAAACTAATTACTAGGATAGATATATATATAGAAGTGACCATCAAACAAAGAAAACCAAATAGATCTATGGATTTATTTAGAATTAATTTAGATCCCAATCCACTTTATTTATGGAGAGATTCATTTAAAGATTAATAAAATCATTAAAACCACTCCAAAATCATTATTAATTCTATTCAAATAACCTAACATGAGTTTTTGGGATTAAATTTAGGACATTGGTTGTTTTAAAAAGTTAAATTTAGTATTATTACAAAATTAACAAGGTTAGGTAGCTTGATATACTAACGTTGTACCCTAATATTGCACCTCAAGATAGGAAGCATAATTAACATGCATAGTTCCCATAGAAAAGTTATTTGTTGTGTTGTTTATTCTTACATAAGATATACCTCTCATGGTTAACTCATATTATCCCTTTAACAATTCACATATAATATCTTCCACTCTACCTCCAAAGTTATAGATAACGATTATCATTAATAGTCTATGAGCCATATTACCTAACTATGATTCTAATAGGTCTTCTTAAAAAAACTTGAAAAATGGGCAACGTAGACCAACCTATATATATCAGTTAGGATGAACTTAAAAAATGTCCCACATTTTAATCAAGATTAAAAGAACAAATAGAAAAAGTAAATTAAATTAAGAAAAATGAGCACAACATATATATAATGGATTAGAATCATATAATATATTTTTCATTTTTTATTATTTTTAAATTTAATATATAATTTATATTCAAAAAATATATATTTTTATGTATGTGATGACATTATTTCTATATTAACATTTATCTGATAAATATTACAAATTGAATATTTAATATTCTTTAACAATAAGTATATTTTATTTTAAAAATTAATTTAAAAACTTGTCTGACCCATACTCTTGTACACATAAAATGTAAACCAAAATAGATGTAAATTTTATACTATATTAAATGTTAGACTAAAATGGATAAGAATTTTTGTCCTTGTCTATGTTGTATTGGATTCCCTACTTCTATCCAGTCCATTAAGAACCCCTATGTTTTTCTACAGAAGTGTCCAAAATTCAATTTCCATTCCTAAATCATATTAAATTTAAATAGGTAACCACATAACATATATTATATCATTTTACATTAAAGACACTCTTTTTACTCCCTAACAATATTATAATAATTTACCAAACTCAATGTTATATACCCATAAAATAATGAATTCCACAATAATCCAAATTATACAAATTTAGTTAAACAAGTACAAACCATGAAATTTTAATTCACTATTATAAATACTCTTATGTGAATTTTAATTCATGAAAAGTTTAATTATATCACTTAAATGATAATTTTATAAAATAACTCTTTATAAAAATAAATTCATCAAAATTTAAAAGTACCATAAAATTTCAGGTGTAATGAAATATAAAATTTCCCAGGATATTGAGCATTCATCAATGAATCTCTTTATTATGTTTTCTTCTTAAAATAAAAATGATCTATAGAATTTTTATTAATGATATTAATTTTCTACACAATACCTTCCCTTAATGGTCTTTTATATCCATGGTATATTCAATGAACTTACCAACCTCCTTAATATAAAGATAACCCCAATCAATCAAATGAGACAAATCATTATGGTAAATATGTGGTTGAGATAATGAAAAACATCAAAAGTTTCTCCAATTAGGCTAGGTGTTCTAATCAACAAGGAACTTGAATAATTCATCCCAACACATTCAAATGAACTATGAATCTTTAATATAATTTCTCATATTATATGAATCTATGTATAATAGCCCACAAATAATTGTACCATAAATTATATGATTTATCGTGTATATTTTATCACCCACATCCCAAATAACATTTTAGGTTTATATATTTAGTGAATTAGGATATCCAATACATTACAAAGTGGATACATCGAAATAATTTCAATTTTACACACAAAGAAGTAATTTATAAATACACATGTGCTACCTTTAATATAACTTGCATAACTTGATCTCTTACATTTTTATAGTTACTAATCGCATAAAATCCATATGAAAGTCTATAGAAAATTTTGGATATCTAAAAAACATTCAGTAAGGGACATAAAATAAAATAAACTTTCTAGTCCATTTATAAAATCAAACAACCATAAGAATGTTTTCATTTTTTATAATATACATTGAGATTAAATATACATTTAAATTTACATGAAGAAAAAATTAATTTCTCAATATATTTCATAAAACATTCCACAAGAAATTATAAAATAAAATTCAAAATCATGAGGGTTTCTTGGAAAACTAAAAAACACAGGAATATTATTCCTTTAAAAAATCCTTCCACCTTTTAATAGGCCATAAAATTTCCTTAAAACATAATATCACATTAATATATATTTTAAAATATAATATATTTATTAAGAAACGTTCTAATAATATTGTGTAGGAACCTTGTAAAATTATCCTTTCATCCACTATTAAAATAACAATTAATATTGAACCATATTATTCCATAATTCCTATATCTCATTGGATCAACTTACCACTACGTTAACTCTATGAATTTACCTATTTAATTAAAGATATTTTTCATAGTCACCCATTATCAAATTTATATCAATATCACCTTTAATTCATATAATATTCACATAAACCATATAATGAATAAAGTAAATTTATATTACACTTTATATATAAATTTCTTTTTAATTTTCATTTAATCCCATAAGTAAAAAATGTTCACTTGTCTAAAAAAGATGAGAATATTTTTTTTCTAAAAAAACATTTTAAAAATAAAAAATCCTATAATTATAGGAATAAATTATTATTTTCAAAACCATGTTAACATATAGATTAATATTTACAATGAATAATCCCTATGATTGAGGGGTGGTGGTCAAGTCCTTTATGTTACAAAAAATTATTTTTTTCCTTTTTAAAAAATTGTAAAAAACTAATTGAAAATGGTAAAAATATTCCATACAAAAAAAATCATAAAATTTCAAGGATAGTTGAAAAAATTAGAAATTTCATGATGTATATATAAGAATATTATTGGAACATTTTAATGAACCTCTACATGGAAGAAAAATAGTTAGAAGAGACTCCTCTGTGAAAATACCTTTCATAATTTTCAATAAAACACATCGATGTGGAGTGGAAACCATACATGAATACCATCATGAAAAAGGACCCAACGAAAAATCCATTTAAAGAAATAAAAACCAAAAAAAAATTAGAACAATTTCTGAAAATACCTTCAAAAACATAAATCCTTTGAAAAACTTATGAATCAACTGGTCTCTAGACAGAGGGTTCACGATGATGCTTCCAAGACATATCATGATTCATAAAATTATTCTTAATTTTTTTATAAAAGTTTTGGGGAAGGGATTAGAGACTTGGTTCTGGACCTTTAGGGACCGCCAAGTGCTATTTATCAACCATTATCATTACCTCTGAAGAAGAAATTTGAAGGGGGGAGTTGAGTCTTTTTTTTTTCATGGTCTCTTGAGCCTTTGAAACTAATTTATCTGGAAAATCAGAAGTGATAGGTTTATATTTCCTCTATTAATACATTGCATCTAGAGGCACGTGATCTTCCATATTACCTATACAATTTGAGACTCCAATAAGTGCCTCTATCTTCCAATCAGAATCTTCAATTTCAGCTATTAGCCCTTTTCTATTCTACTTTATGAAGATATTTTCATTTAATGAAGGGAGTTATTGTTCACTATGGATCCTTTACATGAATATATTATAACAGTAGTTCTAGTTAAATTAGGAATGTATTTAAGAGGATAAAACCTCCTCACATGCTTGATGAAATCCTTTAAATCCATAAGGTTCTTATTTCCACTCCTGGCGAGGGACTAAAGGTAATCTTCCACTTTCTCCACTTCCTTTATCTTGGTAGACCATATATAGGTGTGAAAATACATGTCATCTTTGAATTAATCCATGTTCCCTCTCTGAGAACCACCCCTTTCATGGTATGTATCATAAAAATTACCTCGTTAAATAAAATTATCACACTATCAACCAACACCAAAAACATTTTCAAGGTTCCTACTCTAGTAGAGGTTACATTAAGCCACTTTCTAGACTATCCCATGTCAATTTTAAAAATATAAAATCTATATAGACCCTCGTTTACATTTTCATTACCATAATAAAAATGAATGTTGGAAAATATAGAGATTTATATCACCCATTTAAGTATGATCTTAGATTAATTGGATCCAAAAATCCTTGCTAATGGAAGATATTGATTGACTGATTCCATATATAAATAATGATTAACTTAAATTCTATCATTACCCTCATGCTCCAGACTCTATGAAATCACTATCAACATTCCATTGGCATAAAAATTTTGGAGAGAGACGTCATCATTCAAAAGATTTGATTTTAGTGTATCATCACCCCTACGATGCATATCTGAGATGAATTCCTTTTAAATACACAAGAGACGCAATAGTGATCCTAAGAATCATAAATAATAGGATTTTTATGTCCTTACTATCCCTTAATCTCGATACAAATGAAATCCACATGTGGTTTTAATATGTTAACCTCAACACAAATTCAGGGATTAATGGGATGGATGGCATATATTGTTCTGAGATTTTCAACCAGAAATGACCAAAAAGATTTCCTAACTTCTAGAAAATAGATAGATTTTGGAAATCGAGAGGAAAAACAAAAAAGCTAATCTAAATTGTTGTGGTTTCGATATCATGATTCATGCGAAAATAAAAGGATCTTATGAAAAAGAAAAAACAAAAGTGGTTGATAGAGGATAATCTAATGGACCATGAAATATCTAGGTCTTTGTTATAAGAAAAATGAATCATCATTTTCTGAAAATCGAGCATGCCAACCAAGGATTTTTGACGGAGACCCCAATGTGGTTTGATGAGTCTACTGACAACATCAACTGAATTCCTTCAGCGATTGAAGTGGGAAACCAAAGAGATAATGTGAAATTAAGAATCTTATGAGAATTATCAGGGTATATTAGAAGTGATGAAGCTCTATTTGAAAAATTGGGGACCTTTGGGTTAAAAGATAATACCATGTAAGGAAGGAAGAACCCCCAAGGTTGGTGAAATTTAAAAGTCACTAAGATGGGCCATAAAAGGATGAGGAAACAATAAAAAATACTTCTTATCCCATAAGAGGGTAAGGGATCATGAGGTTGGCTAACACTGGAGAAACACTAGATACCCCAAAGTGAGAGAAACAATGATCCATTTTTTAATCCTTCTCCCATGGAAAATCATTATAAGTGAATACTTAAAATAATATTTTTGAAATAAAGTCCCTTACCTCGATACCCTACTCATTTCATTCGTACATCTAACCTACTAATTGATATGATTATATTATCTTTCTACATTCTTAAGATAACTATTTATTTTAATTATATTATCATTATTTAATTTATCTCATTAAGTACTGTGTATTATTTAGTTTCTAAAATGCATATGTTCACAATATTGTTTTGGGTTCATTCGGTTTATCATGTCAAAATAACATTTATTCATTGACTCTAGTGAAATTTTTCATGGTTCCATAACATCCAAAATCATAAAAATGTTATAATTATAATTTTTATGAACTCAATATATTTTTATAACCATTAATATAAGGTGTCAAATAAAAATTAAAAATATTATAACATGAATGTTGTCGTTTGAATGAACACATGATAAATGTTTTCATTTTTCTACTTATTGGAAAAGAATTTAATTAGATAATATGAAATTATATAAAATATTAATTAATTCACACATATCATATTTAGTAATTATTTCCATTTTATAACTATCCATTTGAGAGAAAATTGAAAAAATAATCTGATCTCTTAGTGGAGGAGGTTGTCCACATGTATGCAGGAGTGACATTATAATTTTCCAAAAGATAGAATAAAAAAAGGAAAGTGATATATTACCCTTATATAATCATAATAATGTTATAAATATAATATATATACCTTAAATACATAATAATCACAACCCCATAAAGGTGGTGATAGAAAATGAAACACATTGCTTTTTGGAGCTGGTAGACCACATGTACGTACGAGTGATGGTTTCATTTTACAATGGATAGAAAAGCAGATTAAAATTTGGTGTTCCATCAAAAAAATAAAATTTTATTACTTTTAATATACTTATTGTATTATGTAATATTGGGAAGAACAAATTTTAAGGATCTTGAAGAATAAATATACTTGAAATAGGTCGTTTGGGACTTATACACCCTCCTAAAATATCTTAATTTAATTTAAACCTTAAGTCTTCCAGGATTGGTCATATGATAATACCATGAACTCTATTAAATGGGGAGGGATTTTTTAAGTGATTTTGGTATACTGTGTTTGATCTAAGTGGCTCAATGTATGTGAATAAGTGAGTATAAAAGATTCCCTTTTATAAGTGAACAGAGCGACAATGTTGAAAATACTTTAAACATAATAATATAATAAATGTGTTTCTAAAGGTAAAGTGGATACAAATGAAAAAAATTAAAAGATAAGATACATTTAGGTCTAAATACACACATTTAGTCATATTTATTCAGGTTTTAGAGATATTTTATGGCTTATCTTTTAGTTTACCCACTCAAGCCATTTAACCTTACCAAGGTGATAAAGTTCTACCACTAAAACTATTTATAAAAATTGAAAATGAAATCAGTCACATCATCAAATATTAACCTCAAAATTAAAATTATTAAATCCATTTTAAATGTTTTACTTTCTAGTAATGGTAAAATAAAATTTTAAATCAAGTATGTATAACACCATGTTTTTTTAAAAGTGTCCAAAAAGAAACCTTTTTAGAAAAATACCAAAATTGAACTTAATATAATTTTAGTATACTAGATCCAAAAAATAATTTCATTTTATTAGTTTTAAAATAAAAATATATAGATTTATCTCTTAAATAAAAACATATATTTTATGTAAAATACTTTTGTTAATTTATAACTATTTCTTCTCGGACATAACAATCACATAAAACTAACATATTATATATGAACCAATAAATAAATTTATGAATATCAATAAGACATTAAATATATTTATTATTAAAATTAAATAGTTTTCACACAATGTTATTTTATAATGGTATAAACATTCAATAACACCTAATCACCAATATCAAATTCTAATGGTATATTCCATTGAAAAAATTATAATTTATTTTAGTTATATTCTATCTTTACCCACTCTTGGAACACTTATACTAATTTTTTCAAACCCTGTGTCTAGGACTATTTTTTTATATAGTCCATTAATTTGTATTTTTTAGGTCTTGGGGATTGTGGGAGTGAGTTTGAAAGTGGATATTGGAATAAAATTTATGTCTTCTAGTTTATACATAAACCACATCATTATTAGGTGTCACCATATATTGGTTACATGCTTGGTAATGGTTTTGGTTCTCATAATGGTATGGAGTTGTTATTATGGGGAAGAAATGTTTGAGTTTCATTTAATAAATAAGTGGAAAATAATATTCCATGTTTGTATGGACTACAACATGGTTTTATAAAATATGTAGAATTTTCATGGTGTATTTAAGAAATTTGTTTTGGGGGATCCTATTTTTGATTTGAGAAAAAATAACATTAAGGTCTTTAGTATGATTAAAAAACACATGGTTTGTGGAGGAATATATCATTTTTCTATCTACATGGATTAATATATTCCATATGAAAATATTGAGGGTTTATATTTCACAATATAAATTTTTTAAATAACATGTTTTTGAAAATAAAATAATCTATAAAATATAAATATTTTGAGTTTTATGTTTCTAGGATTTTTAGATCACAGTTGACTAACTGGCACCACAATATATTTTGGGTCACAACTCTATGATTTGATCTATGAATATTTAAATATAAATTCCAAAAAATCACTTTATCTCATTTTTTGTCTCTCCCTTTAAAATATAGATAACCAAGAATTATTTTTTTTGTTGTTTTTGATAGATTTGGTGGATCATTAGGTTTCTAAACCTATATGATTCAATCCCCACAAAACAAAGTACTTTTTCCTCATACTCTTCTATGATATTATTTATATTATTCTTTTCTATGTTTTATAGGAATTATTAAGGTGTCATTGTGGTTGGGGATTTATGTATGGATAATATATTATAGATTCCTTGAAGTTTCTAGGGAAAATCATAAGGATATTAGAAATTAACATTTTAGTCTCTCAAGGTTTTAGGACTTTACTTTAAATTGGGGTAAGTGATTTGAATACTTTTTATTTGGTTTCTATTGTTAATATGGATTTATCTTGTTTTTTTTACACTGGGTATATTTTTTTGATTATCCTACATATATAAACAAAATTTAATATTAGTAGGAAAATTAAATATCATTGTGATATATATATGATATTGTTATAATTGTTTTTATATAGTGGGTTTTTATATGTTGGTCTAGAAAGGGGTGGCATATTAGATAATGGTAAAGTGTAAATAACATTGTAACCTAATATAAATGAGGTAATGGAAGTGGACTTGGAATAGTTGTTTGACATGGTGGTATGATGTTTTTAGTGTGGATAAGGTTTTTTCGTATCCCTGTATATGATTGTTAAATGAATTAATTATTTAACAAAAAGAGGAATGATATGGGATGTGTATTAATAAATATCTAAATAAGGTGATGATTTAATGATGTAAAAACAATTATGAAAACATATTTTACCATATCATGAAAATGTAAAGAATTCAAGAGTTTAATGGGTCCTGTGAAGTATAAAGTGAATTAAGTAGAATTATCAATTGTTATAAATATTTAATGATGTAAAGTAGTTATATATTATGAAGTTAAGATATTGAATATTTTTCATGAAATAAATTAATTAAATGAATATAATGGAAACAATTATTACTGAATAATGTAGAAATAGTAATAAATTGTGAAATAGGGAAAAATGGGGTAAGTTATTGATTAAGATCGTGATTGTTGTATTTGTTTTGTTTGTAGTCATAATATATAATGATAGATGTTTAGTGGGGATTTTGTGGGTGATGGGATAATTGTATAGTTTTATTGATAAGTTGTTATTATTTTAATAGAATCTGAGTTATATTATATATCAATGTATATTTTTCTTATTTTTTACTCCAAACCACCTGAGATGGATATACTGACCGATACTAAAATGAGGTTTTGTTTTTTGGGAGAACCCATAATATATTTGGTGTTGGGGAAATGTATGGATGATTACTTCCCCTCCATAAATCATCCTTATAACCATATCATGGTTTTTTATAGTGGTAGTGATTTTGCTATATGGTGGGATAGTTTATGGGGTGAGGTTATGATATGTGGAAATAATAAATATATATGGATTTTAGTTTGTTATATGGGAAAAGAATGGGATAAGATAACCAAGATGTATGTCGTTGGGATGTGGGGGAGACAAAGCTAGTGCAAAAATGTGTCTAAGGTACCTTATTTTCTATATTTTCTTTATATATATATATATATTATACATACATTTGAAGAGCGATTCAATGTTATGATGGTTTTTTAGTTTACTTGGGATGAGACCCAAGTTGGTTTCACTATTTATTCAATGAGGATTTAGTATGATTATTTCACATTGTATTGACATTTTATAGAGGAAAAACCTATTTTTTATACATGTATTCTCACATCAAAAAATATATAATATTTGAATTTTTTTGGATATAATCAGATATCATGTTTTCCCTTACTAGCTTGTGACATGATGAATAGATGGTGTTGAAGGAGGCCCTATAATTTTAGAGAATCCTTGTTTCTTGTTATTTAATATAGAGGTTTTATTTTTTTTAAAAAGTATATGCATTATTATATTTTTTAGAGAATTTTTGGTATGTTTTATCTATGTATTTGGTTATTATTAGACGTTTTATTTATTTTTTTCTAGGATAAAATACGGTAATTCCTCCCATATTTCATGTTATATACCATCATTGGTAGTATCTAACACATGTAAAGTTAATGGTAGAATTCAAAGGTCAAAATTGACATTATAATAAACCTTGTAGGGGCTCTATTGGGGATAATTCATGATAGAGTGGAATAAAAGATTTTAATTTCTTATAGAATAGAGTTTGGTTTTGATGGTGGGGAAGATTTCATTAGTTTTGTAGAAAAATTGTAAATTTTACCTTAGCATGTGATGTTGGTTGGGTGGACTAGATTGGATATAAAATATACATTATTACTTCATTCAAGGACACTGATATTCTACCTAAAATTCTCAAATATGTGTGTAATGATTTTGGGGTAGAGACATATGCTTGGTACATGAATCATCATTATATTCACTTTTGTTTGAACTGGGGAATTTGTTTGGTAAATTTGAAATTAATTTTAATTAAAATACATCAAAAGGGATCTATATATTTTTATATGTTTTTTTATATTTTTGATATGGCTAATGGATGATGACATCATGTAATTTCAATTGGTTATGTGTAGTTAAAATCATCCATGGTATATATATTGGTTGACATTGGAGAGTATGATTCATAGAGGAATACTATGAGGGAATTTTAATGGAATAGATTTCCAAAGTATGAAGGATATTTTTCTAAATATAATATAGAGAGGTGTTTGGGGGATATTGAGAATAATTTTTGGATGATCCATACTAGGATAGATTATTGAATTCTTTCTGTGTTTAAACCCATTTAGAGTTGTATCTCAAAATTAGGGGACCATTTATATTGGATACCATGATGAGATACGGGATACATTATATAATTTCAATATTTAGTTTTCCATATAGTTTTCATATTCATGGTTGAATATAAAATTATAACGACAATTTCTCCCCATCTAATAGGGAATCTCTATTTGGTGGAAATTTATAGCGAGTTTTATAAATTGACTCTACTACTCTCTCAATATTTCACTAGAAAATGAAAAGAGATTGTGGAATATTAATGAGTACTAATGTTTATATATTCAAAGATAGTTCAATTATTTATCATTTATTTTTAAAATTGAGGTGTAGTTAGAAAAGAAATTAATATAGAATAAATTAAAATAGATTGAATCTCCCTATGATGGTAGTATATTGATATTTTATAAGATTAGGGAGGTGTATAATGTTTCAACCCTTGATGTTTCTCCCTCATACATCATCATCTCATGTTTATAATCTTTGTAGTTTTTATACATTTAATGGGAACTCTGGTGTAGTTTTTTATTATCATAAGAAATAAATTATATATTTTTTCATCATTTATTAGTCGTCAATGTGGGGATAACATGGTGGTAGTGGATATACCTCACTATTTTTAGTTGTTGCCTCATTATTATTTTATTTCTCAACCATATAAGTGGAAGTCAGATCTTTAGGATTTTTGAATATAGGTTTGATATTTAATAGGTACATGAAATCCTCATGTTGTTCCCTATCCTTAAGAAGAATGGTCATATCACAGATGATATGGAATAAAACATGATGGGTGGAATAGATATGGTGCAAATTACTGATAGTTACATGTGATGGATTTTAAAGTGTTAAGAGAAACTTCGATTATTTGAGGTTCTAGTTATCTATATTATACCATGAATTATAAATTGGTTTCCCTTGTAGATTCACAATACATTATTACTCCTAAAATTGTTTGATCACTAGGACATAAAATGGATAACATTATTATCCCCATGGTGTTATCTATTTTAGTTAGAGTTTATTCTAGATTGGAATTAGTGTCTTAGAGGTGTTAAATATTGGCGGGGAAACAATAGTTAATTGAATCGTACTTATTAATATCTATTCAGCCATATGAATTCATATTTTTTATGGATAAATAATATTTTTGGGAAAATATCATTTATTAATATCATAATTGAGTGACCTTCTCTAACATGTAAGGTGGGAATGCAACTTTTGTTAATGATTAGGATAATTATGATGATTACATATGTTTTGATTGAATCACATCATACTAGGTGGGATTAATGTTGGGTTTTACATAAATGATAGAGGGTTGTTTTCATAGAATTTTGGAAGAGTTCCACATTTTTTTCAACATAATTTTCAAGCACTACCCCCTCTATGTTAGATTCAATTTAGGGTATATATGAATCTTATTGTCTCCACAATTTCTATATACCCATATAAGATAAATCCTTTAGTGTTATTAGGGTTAAAATTTTATATTGATGACATTTTATATAAAAATTTATTCATCTAATAATATCTCATTGGGGATTAAAATTATTTTTTGGATATTAGATTATATCTTTTCATGGAATACCAATAGTTGAATGAGGTTATATTTATGAACTATTGTTTACTCTCATGGATTGAATACACATTTTAACAATTGAATGAAAATATATTGTTATTGAATATTGATATCAATTTAGGATATCATTAAGTGATAGTAAAGAGTAAATATATTCATAAAATATCCTCCAAGTGTTGTTATGAGCATTTTTAGTTCATAATAATGTCTCTCAAAGTCACTAAGGCCTTGATATTCTTCATATGAATAGTGAACGAAGTGTTTCAAGATTTATTGGACAAGTTTTTGTTGTTGTTTATCTATGATATCTTTGTATATTAGAGGGTACTGTGGTAACCTAAAGAGAATTTTAGATCTATTTTTGATATCCTTTTACAACATCAATTATATGAAACTCTCTGGAATTTATAGATGTCTGAGGTCCATTTAATTGGGCTTATTATGTCTCTATAGGGGTTTTCTATCTATCAATCATAGATTGATGAATCACCTAATAATTTCAAAATGTAGGGAATTATTCTTGGTTTAGTATACAATTATAGGAGTTTCAAATTTTATTTCTCTCAAATAGTTGATCCTTTGACAACTTTGATCAGGGAGGAATATAGTTTTTGAGGATGGATTAGTGTTAGGTGGAATTTTTAAATATAAAGGAGAATAATATTATTACTCATATCATCCACACTCAAGAGGAAAAATTCTTGCTCTTAGGTTATTTAAACACTTCCCACCATTGTCAAAACTATATTTTTATGGAAGATAATGTAGTGATATTTTATGGGTATATGAAATAACATCCCATGATTGTAATTATACCACCCATGATCTTGAACATGTTTATATAGGGTAAAATTAGAGTTTATGGTGATAATATATTATTGTATAACACTTTATAGTCTTCAAATGATCTTATAGTTAATATTTTATTTGTAAGATTTGAATATATTTTAGGATAAATCGGTAGAATTATTGAATTAGTTGTACTTCATGTAAATACAAAATTGAAAACAAGTGAAATCAATAAAAAGACACATGTTGATTCTCTATTGAGGTTGGAAATGATTTGATGATAGTGAAGATGATTATGAATTTTCATTTAGATATAGAGTAGGTTTGTGATGGAGATTTTATATACCATAATATTTTCTATTTTAGTAGGTAGAGGATTCTTAGGTAAATGATAATGTGGTGGAGGTGTAGATAGATCATATCCCTTACAGTGTTTCACTTGATGGGTGGAACAATTATGATGATCATTGAGTGTTGTTTTATAGAATGATATATTTCTTATTAAACTGAGGTTGGATAATTCACAATCATTTTAATTGATTTGGTTTAAATTATATAAAAGAAAGTGAATGTGAATTGATATTGGAGGAATGTTACTAAGGGTATTTAAAAATTATGTTCATATTGAATAATGAGGCCTTTTTAGTTCTAGGTTAGTGATCATGTTATCCAAATGGTTTATTCCATATCATGGAAAATAATATTTTTGTAAAAAGAGTAATATTTTTTATAGTTATTTAGGTACTAGAGATAGTTGGAAAAGTTTTATACTAGTTGTAACATCAACGCTATATGGATTTGCTACATGACCCCTTCAATGATTCATAGCTTAACAGATATGTTCATGATTAATCCCCTATCATTTATTGAGGTGGGTAGGATATTGAATTTTATGTTACATTTGTGGAGTGGATTGTAAACATTTAGGTACAGTAGTAAAATGTGTCATGTTGACATATTATTCCTTTAGTAAATGTTTTATGAAGGTATGTGGGATTATAGGAATATATATAGAAGTGAGGGTCATATATGTGAGTTTAATAACATGGTTTATTTTTAAACTTCATTCCAATATCAAAGTTGAGATTTATAAGGAGTTTAAGTGGTTGATATTGTATTTACCATTTCTATAATGAGTTTTATACTTTACAATGGTGATATTCCTATTTAAGAGGTATCTCATACTGTTATCATGTTGTTAAGTTTTAATATGTTCATTTTAAATTTATTTTGATCCATAATAATTTGAATAATTTGACATGTTTCTAATAGAGAAGTCGAAATTTTATATATTCTTTTACTATGTTTTTTATGGTTTTGGGGATAGTGGGTGTTATTTTAAAAGTAAATTTTCTAATAATAGTTGAGTTTTTAGGTTTATACATAAACCATAACATAGTTTAGTGTCCTTATATCATTACTTTTTTGGATAGAGATTTGGTTCTCATCATGATGTGGAGTCATGGTTATAGAGGAGGAATGATTAAATTTAATTTTATTACATAAGGTAATAACCTACATCATTCTTATACTAACTAAGAAATGGTTTTATAAAAAAGAGATTTTTTAATGGCATGGTTTGGTGATGTATTTTGGTTGAGTCTCTATTTAAATAGTGAATTAAAATAAAATTTTTCTTTATCATCATATTTTTTTTATAGATTAACAAATCATGGTTCCATAATGGGGGTTCAATGAAAAGTAATTAAAAAATTCCATAGTTTTTTTTCATGTTGTGATTTTGGTCAAATACACAGTTTTTGAAATAAAATGACCTAAAAACGTTTTGAATATCAAGTTTTATATAACCATGTTTTCTGAATCACCATTGATTTTACAAAACCATGATATGGTTTAGGTCACTAAACCACGGTTCTGACCACCAAAATTTAAATAAAAACATGGGAGACACTCTTCTATCTCATTTGGTTCTATCTCTCACTTTGAAATCTATACGATTGATCGATATCCTTTAGCCAATTTTTGAGAGACTTGATAGATTTTGTGGTTCATAACCCCCTATTATTCAATCACCATGTGCCAAAATAACATTTTATTTTTATCTTATCTTCTTCCTTCCTATTATTATTTTTTTAAGATAGTGGTATAGGTACCATTATAGCTAAGTATATATGTGTTAATAATAGATTATATATTACTTTTATTTTTATAGAAAAATATTTGTGATAATAGAACATGGAACTATTTTAATCAAAGGTGTGATGATTTGATATTTATTAAGGTAAGTGAGGTATAATATTTCCTTTTAATTATTTTTATTAATGTGGAGTTACTATACATCATTTTTCCATAGATTGATTACTAAAATTGGACTAATTGTATATACTAAATTATATTATGTTGTGTATGGAATTTTGATTCATATATTTTTATATATACTACTATTATTATTCCTGGTAGGTATGTTATGTTATTTTATAATAATTAATGATGGATTTGAGCATGTTCAAGTGGGAAGCCTATGTTAACCTAATATAAATGAGATAATATAAGAGTATTTTGTGTAATTATTTAACATTGTGGCATAATTAGTTTTAAGTGTATATGGTGTCTTCATTTTCCATGATACAGATATAAAATGAATTAATCAATGAATTAAAAGTGGATTGGGATTATAATTCTTTGAATAAAATTATAAATAATGAGGTAAATTAATTTAGTTTAAATAGTGATGAAAATATATTGTAATATGAAATGTAAATGTAAAGGATTCATAAATTTAACATGCTGTGTGGATGAAAAGTTAACTATTTTTAATTTTTTGTTACTAGAAATATTTAAATATGTTTAGTGCTATTAATTTATGTGGTTAATGAGATATAATGTGTTGAAAAATAAATTTAAAAGTTGACTAAGTTTATGTTAAGTGGTAAATGATAAATAATGGGTAATTGGTAATAAATTGTGAAATATTAAAAAAAGTGGTAAGTTATTGATTGATCATGTGTGTAAGATCCTAGTTTTTGGAAAGGTATGTTTTTGTTATGTTTTTGTTGAATCCCTAGTTTCGGGCTTCAAGGGATGTTCCCTGAAAGTGTGAGTGCCCTTGGGGGTGTTTTGGGGGCTCAGGGCATGGAAGAAAGGAAATCTGGGCAAGACAGGCCAGGGCACACAACTTGTGCACGACCAGGCAAACCATGTGGCCTGCCCAGGAAAACCGTGCGACCCTTCCTCCTTTGGACAGAAGCATACACATGGTTTGCGCACGGTTTTCCAAACCATGTGGCTAAATCATGAAACCCCTCCTCCTACGAACATTGGAATGCGCACGGTTTTCCAAATCATGCGGACAAACCGTGAAACCACTTAAAGTTGGGAAAAATTACAAGTTTTCCACTCTGGGATTTAAAACCCCACTCTTTATTTCCTCTTATTTCCTCCCTCTCCACCCTAGGAACGAACCAAAACTCCCAAAAGATCCAATAGACCAATCTACTTCGATTCTAAGGCATTTTTGGTGTCATTGGTTGCAGATCGAAGCTCCGAGTAAGGCTAATCCCATCCTTGCTTCTCTTTTTGTTTTAGAGTTTGTATCTTCTCTCCCTCTCATTCCGAATATCTAAAACCCTAAATTTTTGGTCAGTTTTATGTTGAAGCTCCAAAGGTTTGTTGGATCGAGGACAAAGGACTCGATTGAGAGCGCGTTCAACCACGATTTCGAGGTAGGTGGTCTACAAGTGATATCTCATAGTTATATGGGTATTTTTTCATGTTTAGTTGTGTTCTTTCTTTCCTTTGGTTAGGTTTTGGATAACCATGGTATGTTTGGTAATAATGGAGTTTAAAAGGGCAAATGGGAACCCTCATGATCCACGTGGGATGTGTTGGGATCGACTTGACCTAATTGGGGCCATCCATGGGATGTGTCGGCTTTTCTCAGATTTAGGGATTGGTATTAAACAAGTGACCTTTTTGTAATGAGTTATAGAGCCCTTGATAAATATGTTGGAATGATCGGTTGAACTAGGAGTAAATGTTAGGTGATGCACCTAGACTTGGAAATAACCCAAGGGTTGAAGTGGAATAGGTTAAATGATTCATTCATGGGAATGATGAATGAGTTAAATAGGTTAAGGTGTAGACTGATTAAAGGCCATAATGGGATAAATTATGGGTTTAATGTTGAATGCTTAGTGAGATAGGAATAACACATGGGAATTGGGTGAATGGTTAAAATGGTGTGAAATGGTAATGTGTTAATGGGTTAAGGCATGAGGTGGTTTCCGATGTGGGTTGTGGTGAATAGTGTTTTCTGAAGGGAAATGGTTTGGATGGTTGATGGTTACTTATGTATAAGCATGTGCACATGGCTTCGTAGATTGGGGTATGACATGAGGATCTACAACCACGGGTCGAGTGAAGATTGAGGTTCTAAACTCCACCCTAAATGCACGGTTTAGGAAAGGGGACTGAGGGTATATTCTCCTAACGGTTGAATCCACCTGGACTAAGGCTTTGAGGTGATGTTATGGTTTCTATGAGGGGTTAGTCTTAGTGATATAGGATAATTATGTGTTTAACCTCTTTCATGTGATTTTTGGCCTTAGGCCCATGTAATATAGTGTATGTGATTAACCCATTGAAATATGATGAAATGGAAAATTGTGATAATGCGTGTGTAATGAATGGTAATGGAAGTGGCAATGGCTTGGATCTAAACCGGATAATGGTACCTTAAATAATCACTTGGAAATTATCATTCATATTTCTTTTCATACAATATCTGTTTTGACTGGATATTCTGTAGACACCGTTGGTGGTGGCCTACTATGTTTTACTCACACTCTGCTCGGGCCGCCGTTGGGTACCCGAGCAGACATCATGTTTGCAAGTCAGGATAAGGGAAAGGGTCCTTGCTACATAATTGAGTGGACATGGGCAGCACTTGGTGGAGGATCCGGACTTGGAGTTTGGACCATTTTGGGGATTTTGGTCATTGTCTTTATTTTGGGGTTTTTTCCACTCTAGCACTTGTAGTATGACATGAAATATTTGATTGTTGGAAATGGTTGTTATACATGTTCCTGGTTTGTTTATTATTTTTTCTTCTATTGGTTTATTTCTGATATGGCTTACTCTAATAAAAATGGGGTATAGTCTTCCCACTTGACCAAATAGACCCCCGCTACTAGTCGGCAGCCTTTGGAAAACGGGGAGGTGCACTTAAGTTCATGTAACCACCCGGATCGAAGCACTGGTTTAGTGGCTTCCGGGTCAGGGACATTAAAAAGTGGTATCAGAGGTAGTCTTTCATCTCCTTCTTTGAGTTCTTGTTATTTGGGATTGGTATCCAAGGGTTAAGACATGTCGGGCCTTGGTAATTAGCTCATGCTTGGGAGTAGCTAACCCATGTATGGGTGAAACCCAAGTCACCCTGGGTGGGAAATGATGTTCTTGGTTGTGTGATGTTACAGTTGATGATATTTCACCGTTAGGTGATTCACATGTGGTTTGATGTGATTGTTTTATGAAATTTGGCTCGTGGCCTTAATGGCATGAGGATTTGTATTTATGCATCATTTTAGGAACCTAGGGAGATAGGTGACATGCATTGTGTTATGCACATGAACGAGGTGGGTGTGTGAGGTAGGAAAGTAGGGTGCATCATTCATTTCATGAAACCAAGAAATGATGAGAAGAATAAAATAAAACAAGTTGTTAAATGATGTTAATGGCGTAATAGGGTTTGAAAAGAGTTGGAAAATGTCGTTGGTTTAGTATATGAAATGGGTTGTTATATCTAGTAAAGAACTTTTGATGGAGTCATGAGAGTTTATGGTATGCATGCTAAATCTCATGCTTGTCATTATAGAGAAATTCCACCATGATGTCGGTTACCAGTTGGGAAATGGGAGGGTGTTGCTAAGAACACTCCTCCAATAGAAAAGTAAGAAAATGTGGTGATCAATGAAGTTAAAGAAGACCAGTTCCGAGAGAACTTGACTCGCCTTATGCAGATGATGGATCGGGACCCAGGGCGGGTTGAAATGAGTATGTTTGAGCTGAATAGGGAGTTCCAACTGCAGAACCCTCCGAAAATCACTGGAGAGGGTGGACCAGAGGTAGCGGAGCTCTGTTTAGAGTCCATCCAGATGGTACTGGACCATCTAGAGACCCCTGTCGAAAAGCGGGTGAAGCTGGCCGCTTATATGTTGCGAGGCCAGGCAAGGCGTTGGTGGGACATTCAGGATCAAATCAAGCAGGCTGAGGGAATTTTGTAGAAGGTTTTTCAGGAAACGTTTCTGGATCATTTCTACCCAGAGACCTTGAGATACGAGCGGGCTGCAAAGTATATGATCCTGTCTCAGGAATCCCTATCGGTGATGGACTATGCTAATCGCTTCACTAATTTGAGACGCTTTGTCACAATGTTGGCTAGGGATGAGGAAGCAGTAGCAAGGTGTTTCCAGGATGGGATGAGACATGATATCAGGTCTCAAGTAAATATATTCCGCTTCAAGAGGTTCATAGAGGTAGTAGATCAGGCATTGATCTCGGAATGAAATCTGAAGGGAGCTTCGGGTAGTGGGCGTGTGGTGCTAGCGGGGCAAACGAGCGGTGCAACTACTAAATGTCGGAAGCGACGCCATGAGAGCTCACAGCATGGAGGAAGTATGCAAAGTGGCTGGAAGAGAGGGTCATCCTCTCGGAGTGGAAACCAACTGTTCTGCTATCAGTTCGGTAGGCCAGGGCATATGTGTGGTCTGTGTACCAGACCTCCAGTTTAGTGTCGTTCGTGTTTTCAGATGGGACATGTGCAAAAGTTTTGTAGGAGACCTCAGTGGGTGGGCGAGTATGATGGTGGAAGACAGGTACCAGATATGGGAAGGGGATCAGTTTCCCCGTATCTGGCAGGCAGTTGGAGTTCCATGGGCCATACTGGCAGGGGCGGTGGACGTGGAACTCCAGGGAAAGATCGCTCATGCCAACAGGGCAGTACAACGCAGGGCATCCAAGCTGGAGCCCATGGTAGAGGGGCAAGTCAGCTTCAGGCAGTTCAGTTTGCGCCTAGTGATGGCGAGGCTAGACCGTTGACTGTTTGAGGTACGATCCTTATGGCTCCTACTTTTTATAGTACGTTGTTTGACATAGGTGCCACACACTCTTTTATCTCTGGTCAAATTGTGGTAGCGCTGGGTTTACCTATGGAGGGGGTGTGTGGGGTGATTTCAATTCACACTCTATTGGGGGTGTGGGTTGATGATATCAAGTAGTGCAAGGGATGTGCCTTGGAATTTGGTGGGTATCATTTTCTGTGGGACTTGTTCCTTCTCAAGATGTCAGGTTTTGACCTAATCTTGGGAATGGATTGGTTGTTGTTGTGTCGGGCGCACATAGACTGTTACGGTCGTAGAGTATCGTTCAGGTCTCTTGAGGGTGATACTTTTGTCCACCGTGGCGAATGGGATGATCAAGCAGGGTGTGCGGGTCCATTTTGTCAACAGATGAGAGGACTCACGGCTCGAGTGGCATGTCTCTTGATTGATGGAAATAAAATAGGGGAGCAGTCTGTTTTCCCTCCTATTGTGGATCGGTTTCAGGACGTGCTTCCTGATGGTTTCTCAGGGTTACCCCATGAGAGGGATGTTGAGTTCACGATCAAGTTTCTGCCAGGAACAGATCTAGTTTCTATTCCGACATACCGAATGGCACCAGAAGAACTACCAGAATTGAAGGTTTAGCTTGATGAGTTGGAGCGTAAGGGGTTTATTTGTCCTAGTACATCTCCTTGAGGATCTCTCATGCTTTTTTTCAAATTAGTTCTATGGGTCGTTAAGTCTATGTGTTGACTATCGAAAGTTGAATCAGATGATGGTGAAAAATCGGTACCCTCTTCCAAGAATTGATGACATGTTTGATCAGTTGAGGGGTGAATCGATGTTTTCTAAGATTGATCTGAGGTCGGTTTATCACCAGTTGAGGGTGAGGTCATCCGACATACCATAGACAACTTTCCAGAGTTGGTACGAGTTGTTTGAGTTTGTGGTAATGCCTTTTGGCTTGACCAATGCACCGGTGGTGTTTATGGCTTTGATGAACTGGATCTTTCATCCCTATCTAGATCGGTTTGCGGTTGTCTTTGTTGAAGATATCTTAGTGTAATCGAAAACTCACGACGATCATGGCCAACATCTTGAAATCGTATTGGATATTCTAAGAGAGAACCAGCTATACGCCAAGCTATCAAAGTTTCAATTCTGGATCGGGGAGGTGCTTTTTCTAGGTTACATCATCTTAGAGGCAGGTGTGTCAGTGGATCCAGAGAAAGTGCAGGCAGTTGTATCTTGGGAGAAGCCCAAGAGTGTTTATGATGTTCAGAGTTTTCTGGGTTTGGCCGAATATTACTGAAGGTTCATTCAAGATTTCTCTCGCTTGGCAGCACCAATCTCGGGCATGACCAAGAAAGGAATCAGGTTCTAATGGTCTGAGTCTTGTGAGAATTCCTTCCAAGAGTTGAAGAAACGGCTGACAACCACACCTATATTGATCTTTCCTGAGCCAGGTAAGAAGTACATCGTGTTTTTTGAGGAATCCAGAATCATACATGGGGCTGTGTTGATGCAAGATGAGCGGTTGGTGGCTTACAGGTCAAGGCATTTGAGACCCCATGAGTGTAATTATCCAACTGATGACCTTGAGTTGGCTACAGTAGTGTATTCCTTGAATTGTTGGAGGCACTGTCTGTTGGGAGAACGGTTTACCATGTTTACCTACCATAAGAGTTTAAAGTACATCTTCTCATAGAAGGATCTGAATCTTTCGCAGAAAATATGGGTTGAATATCTCCAGTATTATGACTTTGAGTGGGTGTACACACCGGGAAATGGAAATAGTGTTACTGATCCTCCGAGAAGGATGGTTCAGAATCAGGTGGTTCAGGAATCCAGTACCGAGTGGAAGGTGATGGATTTGTTTGCAGAGATGCACCTGGAGGTGCAGGAGGAGAATTGTCAGGTCACTCTTGCTTCTTTTAAGATGTAGTCAATTCTTTTATGTTGAGTTAAGGTAGGTCAGCTTGATGATCCTGAGTGTTTGATCATGAAGTAAAAGATTAAAGGTGTGGAGCTACCTTCTGGTTGGGCCGTCGGTGTGGATGGTGTTGTTCGTGTTCGTGATCCTGTGGTTGTTCCAAAGTGTGTGCGAGAAGAGTTGATGTGTGAGTTCCATGAATCAAAGTGGGAAGTGCATCCTGGTTTGACCAAGATCTACCATGATATCCGAAGGCTGTTTTGGTGACCTGGGATGAATAAGGAAGTTGCAGGATTTGTGGCACGGTGCCTTACCTGTCAACAGGTGAAGGATGAGCATCAACGCCCAGGTGGTTTGTTGCATCAGTTTACCATTCTGGAATGGAAGTGGGATGATGTGACAATGAATTTTTTCATGGGTCTTCTAAGGACACTATGGAAGAATGATTCAATATGGGTGGTTGTGGATTGGTTAATGAAAGTGGCTCATTTCTTACCGATTTAGGAGACCCATACAGTGGACCCGTTGGGTGAGCTGTATATTCGGGAAATAGTGTGGTTGCATGGTGTTCCACGAACCATAGTTTCGGAACAAGATCTTCATTTCACACCGCGTTTCTAGGAAGGGTTGCAGAAGGCACTTGGTACGCAGGTGTTTTTGAGTATGGATTTCCACCCAGAGACGGAAGGGCAGTCGGAGCGTACGATCCAAGTGTTGGAAGACATATTAAGAGCTTGTTTCTTGGAATTTGGTGGTTCTTGGGAGAGACACCTATCATTAGTTGAGTTTTCCTACAACAACATTTTTCAGGATACGATTCAGATGGAACCATTTGAGGAACTCTACGGGAGGCCATGTAGATCTCCATTGAGTTGGCTAGAGAATAGTGAATCTGATTTGTTGGGGCCAAGTCTCACGTAGGAGACTTCAGAAAGATTTAGGTTGATCAGGAAGTGGATGGCTACAGATCAGAGTAGGAAGAAGTCGTATGAAGATCGGAGGCGTAAACCTCTTGAGTTTTGGGTGGGTGATAAAGTGTTCCTTCAGGTGTCACCATGGTTGGGTCACTGACAGATTCTAAAGTAGGGTAAGTTGGTGCCCAGGTATGTGGAAACATTTGAGATTGTGGAGAGGATCAGACTAGTGGAATACCGATTGGCTCTTCCATAGAGGTATGGTGGAGTGCATGATGTGTTTCAGGTGTCACAGCTTTGATGGTATCACCCTGACCCATCTCACGTGGTTGATGTTGAGGATGTAGAGCTTGAGGCTGATGCGTCCTTTGAGGAGCATCCAGTTCATGTGGTGGATCATAGTGAAAAGGTCTTGTGAGGCAAGGTTGTGCCATTAGTGCGATTACTATGGTAGCATGGGAAAGTTCAAGAAGAAACTTGGGAGCGGGAATTGGATATGCGGGCTCAGTGGCCCGAACTCTTCTCTTAAGTGGATCATTGCGGCTTTGAAACTCAGCTCGAGGACGAGCCATTATAAGGTAGGGAGGTTGTAAGATCCCGGTTTTTGGAAATGTATGTTTTCGTAATGTTTTGGTTGAATCCCTTGTTTCGGGCTTCAAGGGATGTTTTTTGAAAGTGTGAGAGGCCTTGGGGGTGTTCCGGGGGCTCGGGGCATGGAAGACAAGAAATATGGTCTAGACAGGCCAGGGCACACGGCCTGCGCACGACCAAGCAATCCGTGTGGCCTGCCCAAGATAAACCGTGTGACCCCTCCTCCTCCGAACAGTGGCAGCATGCGCACGATTTTCCAAAATGTGCAGCTAAACCGTGTGACCACTCCTCCTCCGAACAGTGTCATGCGCACGGTTTGTGCAAAGTTTTACAAACCGTGTAGACAAATCGTGCGGCCACTTAAAGTTGGGAAAAATTTCAAGTTTTCCACTTCAGGATTTAAAACCCCACTCGGGAGTTCCTCTCATTTCCTCCCTCTCCACCCTAGGCATGAACCAAAATTCCCAAAGTCTCCAAGAGACTGATCTTCTTCAATTTAAGGAATTTTTGGTGCCGTTGGTTGCAGATCGATGCTCTAGGTAAGGCTAATCCCATCCTTGCTTCTCTTTTTGGTTTAGGGTTTGTATCTTCTCTCCCTCTCATTTCGCAGCTCGAAAACACTAACTTTTGGTTGATTTTTAGGTTGATGCTCCAAAGGTTGGTTGGATCGAGGTCTAAGGACTCAATTGAGACTACGTTCAACCGCAGATTCAAGGTAGGTGGTCTACAAGTGATATCCCATAGTTATTTGGGTATTTTTTCATGTTTAGTTGTGTTCTTGCTTTCCTTTGGTTATGTTTTGGATAACCTTGGCATGTTTGGTAAAAATGGAGTTTAAAATGGAAAATGAGAACCCTCACGATCCCCGTGGGATGTGTTGGGATGGACTTGACCTAATTGGGTCCATCCATGGGATGTTCTTGCTTTTCCCGGATTTAGGGATTGGTATTAAACAAGTGACCTCGTTGTAATGAATTTTATAGCCCTTGATAAATATGTTGTCATGATCGGTTGAACTAGGAATAGAAGTTAGGTGATGCACCTAGACATAGAAATAACCTAAGGGTTAAAGTGAAATGGGTTAAATGATTCATTCATGGGAATGATGAACGGGTTAAATGGGTTAATGTGTAAACTGATTAAAGACCATAATGGGATAGATTATGGGTTTAATGTTGAATGATTAGTGAGAGAGGCATTACACATGGGAATTGGGTGAATGTTTAAAATGATGTGAAATGGTAATGTGTTAATGGGTTAAGGCATGTTGTGGTTTCCCATGTGGGTTTTGGTGAATAGTGTTTGCCGAAGGGAAATGGTTTAGATGGTTGACGGTTACTTATGTATAAGCATGTACACATGGCTTCGTAGATTGGGGTATGACATGAGGATCTACACCCACAGGTCGAGTGAAGACTGAGGTTCTAAAATCCACCCTAAATGCATGGGTTAGGAAAGGGGACTGAGGGTATATTCTCCTAACGGTTGCATCTACCCAGACTAAGGCTTCGAGGTGAGTTTATGGCTTCTATGAGGGGTTAGTCTAAGTGACATAGGATAATGATGTGTTTACCCTCTTGCATGTGATTTTTGGCCTTAAACCCATGTAATATATTGTATGTGATTAACCCATGGAAATGTGATGAAATGGTAAATGGTGATAATGGGTGTGTAATGAATTGTAATGGAAGTGGCAATGGCTTGGCTCTAAACTGGATAATGGTACCTTAAATAATTACTTGGAAATTATCATTCATATTCCTTGGCATGCACTATCTGTTTAGACTGAATATTTTCTATACACCGTTGGTGGTGGCCTACTGATTTGTACTCACACCCTGCTCGGGCCGCCACTGGGTACCCGAGTAGACTTCATGTTTGCTGGTCAGGATAAGGGAAGGGGTCCTTGCTACATAGTTGAGTGGACATGGGAAGCACTTGGTGGAGGATCCGGACATGGAGTCGGGACAATTTTGGGGATTTTGGCTGTTGTCTTTATTTTGGGGTTTTGTCCACTTTTTCACTTATAGTAAGACATGAGATATTTGATTGTTGCAAATGGTTGTTATACATTTTCCTTGTTTGTTGATTATTTTTTATGCTATTGTTTTATTTCTACTGTGGCTTACTCTGATACAAATGGGGTATAGTCTCCCCACTTGACCACATAGACCCCGCTGCTAGTTAGTAGCCTTTGGCGTACGAGGAGGCGTGCTTAAGTTCGTGTAACCACCTGGCTCAAAGCACCAGTTTAGTGGCTTTCGGGTCGAGGATGTTACAAAGTGGTATTAGAGGAGGTCTTTATTCTCCTTCTTTGATGTATTGTTATTTGGGATTGGTAGCCAAGGGTTAAGACATGTTGGACCTTGGTAATGAGATCATTCTTGGGAGTAGCTAACTCATGTACGGGGTAAACCCAAGTCACCCTGGGTGGGAAATGATGTTCTTGGTTGTGTGATGTTGCAGTTAACGATATTTCACCATTGGGTGATGCACATGTGGTTTGATGTGATTGTTTTATGACGTTTGGATTGTGGCCTTAACGACACGAGGATTTGCATTCATTCATCATTGTAGTCACCTAAGGAGATATGTGACATGTATTGTGTTATGCACACGCACAAGGTGGGTTTGTGAGGCAGGAAAGTAGGGTGCATCATGCATTTCATGAAACCAAGAAATAATGAGAAGAATGAAATAAAACAAGTGTGTAAATGATGTTAATAGAGTAATAGGGTTTGAAACAAGGTGGAAAATGTCGTTGGGATAGTATATGAAGTGGGTTGTTATTGCTAGTAAAGGGGTTTTGATGGAGTCATGAGAGTTTATGGTATGCGTGCAAAATATCGTGCTTGACATTTCAGTGAAATGCCACCACAACTTCAGTTAACAGTTGGGAAATGGGAGGGTGTTTCTAAGAACACTCCCCCAGTAGAGGATCAAGAAAATGTGGCGATCAATGAAGTTATAAAAGACTAGTTCCAAGATAACTTGAATTGCCTTATGCAGATGATGGATTGGGACACTTGGCAGGTTGCACTGAGTATATTTGAGCTGACCAGGGAGTTCCAGCTGCAGCACCCTCCGAATTTCACTAGAGAGGGTGGGATAGAGGCCATGGAGTTCTATTTAGAGTATGTCCAGACGATACTGGACCATCTAGAGACCCCTGTTGAAAAGTGGGTGAAGCTGGCCGCTTATATGTTACAAGGCCAGGCAATGCGTTGGTGGGACATTCAGGCTCAAATCAAGAAGGTTGAGGGAATGTCGTGGAAGGGTTTTCAGGAAAAGATTCAAGAGAATTTCTACCCAGAGACCTTGAGATAGGAGCATGCTGCATAGTTTATGAGCCTGAATCAAGAATCACTATCGGTGATGGACTATGCTAGTCGCTTCACTAATTTGAGAATCTTTTTCGTAGTGTTAACAGGGGATGAGGCAGTCGTAGCAAGGTGTTTCTAGGATGGGTTGAGACATGAGATCAGGTCTCAAGTAAACATCTTCCACTTGAAGAGGTTCTAAGAGGTAGTAGACCAGGCATTGATCTTGGAATGAAACCTGAAGGGAGATTCTGGTAGTGGGCTTGTGGTGCTAGAAGGGAAAATGAGAAGTGCAACTACTAAAGGTCGGAAGCGACGCCATGAGATCTCATAGCATGGTGGAAGTATGCAAAGTGGGTGGAAGAGAGGGTCATCCTCTCAGAGTGTAAACCAAGTGTTCTGCTATCAGTTCGGTAGGCCGGGGCATATGCGTGGTCAGTGTCATCGAACACCAGTTGAGTGTCGTTCGTGTGGTAGGATGGGACATGGGCAAAAGATTTGCCGGAGACCTCAGTAGGTGGGCGAGTATGATAGTGGAAGGTAGGTACCAGATACAGGAAGGGGATCAGTGTCCCCGTATCTGGAATGCAGTTGGAGCTCCATGGGCTGTACTGGCAGGGTGGGGGGGGGGGGGGGGGGTGGACGTGGAACTCCCGGGCAAGATCACTCGTGCCAACAGCGCAGTGCAACGCAGGGCATTCAAGATGGAGCCCAGGGTAGAGGGGCAAGTCAACTTCAGGCAGTTCAGTTTGTGCCTGGTGATGGCGAGGCTGGACTGTCGACTATTCGAGGTACGATCCTTGTAGCTTCTACTTTTTCTAGTGTATTGTTTGACACAGGTGCCCCACACTCTTTTATCTCTGCTCAACATGTGGTAGTGCTGGGTTTACCTATAGAGGTGGTGTGTGGGGTGATTTCAATTGACACTCCATTGGGGGTGCGGGTTGAGGATATCAAGTAGTGTAAGTGATGTTCCTTGGACGTTGTTGGGTATCATTTTCTGTTGGACTTGTTCGTTCTCGAGATGTCAGGTTTTGACCTAATCTTGGGAATGGAATGGTTGGTGTTGTGTCGGGCGCACATAGACTGTTTCTGTTACAGAGTATCATTCTGGTCTCTTGAGGGTGACACTTATATCCACCATGGCTAATGGGATGATCGAGCAGGGCATGCGGGTCCGTTTTGTCAACATATGAGAGGACTCACGGCTCGAGTGGCATGTCTCCTGCTTGATGGAAATACAAGAGGGGAGCAGTCTATTTTCCCAACTATTGTGGGTTGGTTTCGGGATGTGCTTCCTGATGATTTCTTGGGGTTACACCATGAGAGGGATGTTGAGTTCACGATCATGTTGCTACCGGGAGCAGAGCCAGTTTATATTCCGCCATACCGAATGGCACTGGAAAAACTCCAGGAACTGAAGGTTTAGATTGATGAGTTGGAGCGTAAGGGGTTTATCCGTCCTAGTACATCTCTTTGGGTATATCCCGTGATTTTTTCAAAGAAGTTCAATGGGTCGTTAATTTAGTGTGTTGACTATCAAAGGTTGAATCAGATGATGGTGAAAAATTGGTACCCTCTTCCTAGAATTGATGACATGTTTGTTCAGTTGAGGGGTGCATCGGTGTTTTCTGATATTGATCTGAGGTCGGGTTGTCACCAGTTGAGGGTGAGGTCTTCCAACATACCGCAGATAGCTTTTCGGAGTCGGTACGGGTTGTTTGAGTTTGTGGTAATGCCTTTCAGCTTGACCAATGAACTGGCGGTGTTTATAGCTTTGATGAACTGGATCATTCATCCCTATCTAGATCGGTTTTTGGTTTTATTTGTTGACTATATCTTAGTGTACTCGAAAAATCACGAAAATCATGCCCAAAATCTTGACATCTTCTTGGGTATGCTAAGAGAGCACCTGGTGTATGCCAAGCTATCAAAGTGTCAATTCTGGATAGGTGAGGTGAATTTTTTGGGTAACATCATCTCAGAGGCTGGTGTGTTAGTGGATCCAGAGAAAGTGCAGGCAGTTGTATCTTGGGAGTATCCCAAGAGTGTTTCTAATGTTCGGAGTTTTCTGGGTTTGGACGGGTATTACCGAAGGTTCATTCAAGATTTCTCTCGCTTGGCAGCACCACTCTCGGGCTTGACCAAGAATTGAATTAGGTTCTAATGGTCTGAGGCTTGTGAGAATGCCTTCAAAGAGTTGAAGAAACAGCTGAAACCACACCTATCTTGATCTTACCTAAGCCAGGTAAGAAGTACATCGTTTTTTTTATGCATCCTGAATCAGACTTGGGGCTATGTTGATGCAAGATGAGCGGTTGGTGGCTTACAAGTCAAGGATGTTGATACCCCATGAGTGTAATTTTCCCACTCATGACCTTGAGTTGGTTATAGTAGTGTATGCCTTGAAGTTTTGGAGGCACTATCTGTTGGGAGAAAGGTTTACCGTGTCTACCGACCATAAGAGTTTAAAGTAAATCTTCTCACAGTGGGATCTGAATCTTCCGCAGAATAGATGGGTTGAATATCTTCAGTATATTGACTTTGAGTGGGTTTACACACCGAGAAAGGGAAACAGTGTTGCTGATTCTTTGAGCAGCAAGGTTCAGAATCAGGTGGTTCAGGAATCCAGTATCGAGTTGAAGGTGATGGCTTTGTTTGCAGAGATGCACCTGGAGGTGTAGGAGGAGAATGGTCAGGTCACTCTTGCTTCCTTAACTATGGATTAGATGCTTTTAATTATTGTTAAGGAAGGTCATATTGATGATCCTGAGTGTTTGATCATGAAGGAAAATCTTAAAGGAGTGGATCTATCTTAGGGCTGGGTCATCGGTGTGGATGGTGTTGTTCGTGTTCGTGATCATGTGGTTGTGCCAAAGTGTGTGCAGGAAAATTTGAAGTGTGAGTTCCATGCATCAAAGTGGGTAGTGAATCCTGGTTTGACCAAGATGTACCATGATATCCGAAGGCAGTTTTGGTGGCTTGGGATGAAGAAGGATGTTGCGGGCTTTGTGGCACGATGCCTTACCTGTCAGCAGGTGAAGGATGAGCATCAAAACCTAGGTGGTTTGTTGCATCCATTTACCATTCCGGAATGGAAGTGGGATGATGGGACAACAAATTTTGTCGTGGTTCTTCCGAGGATGCCACGGAATAATGATGCAATATGGGTGGTTGTGGATTAGTTAACGAAAGTGGCTCATTTCATACCGATTTAGAAGACCCATACAGTCGACCAGTTAGGTGAGCTGTATGTTCAGGAAATAGTGTGGTTTAATGGTGTTCCACGAACCATAGTTTTGGACTGAGATCAACATTTCACATCGCGTTTCTATCAAGGGTTGCAGAAGGTTCTTGGTACGTAGGTGTTTTTGAGTACGACTTTCCACCCGCAGACGGACGAGCAGTCGGAGTGTACGATCCAAGTGTTGGAAGACATGTTAAGAGCCTGTTTCGTGGACTTTGGTGGTTCTTGGGAGATACACCTATCGTTAGTTGAGTTTGACTACAACAACAGTTTTCAGGCTACGATTCAGATGGCACCATTTGAGGCACTCTACGGGAGGCCATGTAGATCTCCGTTGTGTTGGCTAGAGACCGGTGAATCCGATTTGTTGGGGCGAAGTCTCGTGCAGGATACTTCAGAAAGAGTTAGGTTGATCAGGAAGTGGATGGCTATGGCTCAGAGTAGGCAGAAGTCATATGAAGATCGGAGGCGTAGACCTCTTGAGTTTGGGGTGGGTGATAAAGTGTTCCTTCTGGTGTCCCCATGGTTGGGTCACCGACGGATTCGAAAACATGGTAAGTTGGTGCCTAGGTATATGGGACCTTTTGAGATTGTGGAGAGGATAGGACTAGTGGAATACCGATTGGCTCTTCCATAGAGGTATGGTGGAAAGCATGATGTGTTTTAGCTGTCACATCTTCGACAGTATCACCCTGACCCATCTCACGTGGTTCATGTTGAGGATGTGGAGCTTGAGGTTGATGCTTCCTTTGAGGATCATCCAGTTTGTGCGGTGGATCGTAGTGAAGAAGTCTTGTGAGGTAAGGCTGTGCCATTAGTGTGATTACTATGGAATCATGGGAATGTTCAAGAAGAGACATGGGAGCAGGAATCGGATATGCGGGCTCAGTGGCCCAAACTCTTCTCTTCGGTGGATCAATGTGGCTTGGAAACTCAGCTCGAGGAAGATTCGTTATAAGGTGGGGAGGTTGTAAGATCCCAATTTTTGGAAATGTATGTTTTTGTAATGTTTTGGTTGAATCCCTTGTTTCGGGCTTCAAGGGATGTATCTTGAAAGTGTGAGAGGCCTTGGGGTGTTCCAGGGGCTCGGGGCACGGAAGAAAGAAAATCTGGTCAAGACAGGCTAGGGCGCATGGCCTGTGCACGACCAGGAAATCCGTGCGGCCTTCCTAGGATAAACCGTGTGACACCTACTCCTCCGAGCAGTGGCGGCATGCACACAATTTTCAAAAATGTGCGGCTAAATCGTGTGACCCCTCCTCCTCCGAACAGTGGAATGCGCATGGTTTGCCCACGGTTTTCCAAACCGTGCAGACAAATCATGCGACCACTTAATGTTGGGAAAAATTAAAAGTTTTCCACTCAGGGCTTTAAAACTGCACTCAGGATTTCCTCTCATTTCCTCCCTCTCCACCCTAGGCATGAACCAAAACGCCCAAAGGCTACAAGAGACCGATCTCTTTCGATTCAAGTCATTTTTGGTGCCTTTGGTTGCGGATCGAAGCTTCGGGTAAGGTTAATCCCATCCTTGATTCTCTTTTTTGTTTAGGGTTTTTATCTTCTCTCCCTCTCATTCCGTAGCTCTAAAACCCTAACTTTAGGTTGATTTTTAGGTTGAAGCTCCAAAGGTTGGTTGGATCGAGGTCTAAGGACTCCATTGAGAGTGCGTTCAACCGCAGTTTCAAGGTAGGTGGTCTTCAAGTATTATCCCTATTTATTTGGGTATTTGTACATGTTTAGTTGTGTTACTGCTTTCCTTTGGTTACGTTTTGGATAAACTTGGCATGATTGGTAATAATGGTGTTTGAAATGGAAAATGGGAACCCTCACGATCCTTGTGGGATGTGTTGGGATAGACTTGACCTAATTCGGGCCATCCATGGGATGTGCCGGCTATTCCTGGATTTAGGGATTGATATTATACAAGTGACCTTATTTTAATGAATTGTAGATCCCTTAATAAATATGTTGGAATGATCAGTTGAACTTGGAAAATAAGTTAGGTGATGCACCTAGTGTAACACCCCGAGCTTCCACGATATGCTTCTCATTCAATAATGCAATAGCTTGCATTGTACGCAAGTTCGAGTTCTAACACACCGCGACTAATCAAAGTATCCGTTATGAATAGTAATAACCACTTTTTAAAATTATAGAAATTTTATATTTCAAAATTGACTTCATTTTTGTATTTTTAATATCGAAATTATCCTAAGTTGAATTTTTTGTAACTTTCTGAGAACTTCCAATTTTTTATGAATAGTGAAAAATACTTAAAACATCTTTTTTAATAAAAATAATTAATTGTGATAAATTATACTATTTAGTGGTTTTAATGTATATTTAGAATATATTTTTACCATTTTATCCAATGGTGGTCATTAGAATTAATTTAACATTGAAATTGGACATAAACAATTGCCAATCTTTTGATATAAATTGTTTCTTAAAAACACGCTATTTATTGTGACAGCGGGAATTAATTATAAAATTAATTAATGAAACTTATATGTTTGGAATTTTTTAAAATAGAAATCATTTTTGAATTCAGAATATCAATTATAGCTTAGGGTGATATTTTGGCATTGTTCTTAAAAACATCAATTTTTGATGAATAGTGAAACCAGTAAGTGGTAGTTAAATAACTGATTTTTCGTTTAAATGAAATATTACCACTTCTGTGTTTTGATTTTCAAAAATCCGACATACATGGTTTTCATTAAGAAGTAAAATGTGGTTCAATGAGATTAAAATAATTTTTTGGTGAATAGTAACTTTTAAGTTCTTAATCGTGATTAGAGGTAATTAGTGTAGTTTAAGGTAAAAATAATGTTTTAATAATATGAGATGAGCTTGAAACATGTCCTATCTCTTTGTATCCTCAATGTCCGACCATGAAAATCCATGGGTCAACTTGGGGACCCCATGGAGCCACTTTATTTGGAAAATGACAGAAATACCTTTTATTTAATGTTAAAGTAAAAAATGACACAAACATGAAATGTTTTACTAAAACAATTTTTTACATGGGGTTATACAAGTAATAATTTTTACTATAAATAGTCATTGGAAAGATAAAAAGATTTCCTACATCATATTATTTTTTTATAATTTTTATACTTTAAATAAATTAAATTATTTACGACATCATTATGATGCAGCGATGACCTCATTATTTAACGATTTTAATAAAATGAAAAGATAATGTAAAATCCAAACAAAGACAATTGTATGTGTAGATTTCGAACCCTTATCACCTTAGACACGAATAATATAAGTTTGGGACCTTTAGAATCCAAAAATCATTGTATAATAATGTAAACTTTCCTTACATTCCAAGAGTGCCCCTCCTCTCCTCTTATAAAAGGCCCCCACCTCTACCACCTCATTCACACTTTCAAGCCATTTGGCTCGGCCAACCTCTTCCCAAATACTCTCCCAACTTCCCCCTCGTACTCCTAGAAGCCTCACTTTGGGCAGAAATCTTCCCAAGGAAGCCTTTGGCTCAAATCAAAAAGAGTTACCCGATTTTGAGGTAAAGTCTTCTCAAATGTTGTTTTGTTTTATTTTTCTTCTGCAACCCCCTAAAATCTTTTTATTCATTTCTTTTGTAACAACACCAGTATCCTCAATATACAAGGATGTTGTTATAAGAAGTATTTGAGCTACACTTACACACACCTACATCTAATGGTTAAAGAACATACGGTTTCTGTGGATGGCGAATTTCTACCTCACGAAATGAGGATTGTTCAACACTCATATAACACCTTAAAAGGTGGCCATTAAGATGTCACTATATTTATATATGATATATAATATGTTTATGTTTTACTTATTCTTCTGTATTTCTCATTTATGGCATACTTTATGATTTCCATTATGGGTAAAACAGGATAATATCATTTTAGAAAGTGCGGACTACCGCCCCCTCAAAGTGATTTGAATCGTTAATGACATATGTGGGATGTATAAAGGATGGAGTAAATGGTATTATACACTATATTATACTGGAATTATATTATACATTTATATCATTATGATTTCATTCCATTAAATACGAAATAGAAATGAAAGTAGCGTTCATGCGTACGTATGGCTTACCGTCTCCATGAACGGTGCATTTCATTTCTTACCTCTAAATGTTACGTAATATTATAAATGAATGTATATAATGGATATATATGACATCTAAATCATGAATATAATTCTGTAGATAATGGATATTCTACCACATAAACAACTTGTAATTATAAGAAGTTTATTGTTGACTCATGTACCAAAGATCGACAAAATGAACGTTATTAACTTAAATAATTACATAATGTTCATAACATTGTAATAAGTGATATAAAAATGATAATGAAATTAAAAATGGTTCTTAATAAGGTATATATTAACTCTAGTTTATTATTCAGGAGGTTAAAGAACGGTTGAGTCAAGTCAGACACGAGGTAAGGGAACTTCTTAACCCAATTTCTATTCTTTGGGATAATCTCCTACTTTCAAATTATATCATGATATTATTATGTTGTATTTTTTATTTTTACTTTCTTTATGTGTACATATAGTGAATACACATAATAGATATATTTTATTTAAAAATGATCTTTTTAAGGTACTTCGTCTCAATCTCCATTCATTGAGGCATATTTTGTTTTATACAGAAATTTCTTTTATACAGTGTATAAACCCCTTTGACATTTACGTTTATTCAAAAGGAATATTTTTATACGAAGCGTTTTACTAAACGACAAAAGGGAATGTTTTTCTTTCCGTACATATGCGGCGACAACGACTTCTCCACCGCCGTGACCATTATTTGAGTTTTGGCTTCATCTACAAGCCAACATTTTTTTTGATGAAAAATAAATACAATGTTTTAACTTTCTTTTATTTTGGTATTGAAAATGGTTTTGCAAGCGTTTTTATTATATCAATATGTTGTATTGATATCTTGTGATTGAAATGTAGAAATGTTATGTTTCCTTTATGCAGGTTTTATGTGATACGATTATGTTATGGTTTATGATATGTTTAAACCTATTCATATGAGGAATGTATTGGACTTAATAAGTGACGGGTGGAGCCCGCTATAGCTCCTCGATGCATCGGTAGGTCTCATGAGACAACTAGACGTGTAATTGGCCGAGGCCCTTTCCCAATTTGATTTATGGTTTTGGCCGAGGCCTTAATCATTTTAGACGTCTTGGCCGAGGCCTTGACAAAAGGTTTCAGAATGTCTGGCATTATACATTCCCTCATTATGAAAGTGGTTATTGATATTGCATGTGATTATTCGACAAGTAGAATATCCATGTGAAGAAGTGAATGGAATTATCTCATTTTACTTTTGCCATATTATATTGAAGTTCATGTTTAAAAGGATTTTGTTTTAGTTATACATTGCCTTAAATTTTTATGTTTAATTATGAAATCTTCCGAAATATTGTTATCCTTATTGAGCATCTGAGCTCACCCCTTTCAATGTTTTAATATTTTCTAGGATGTGAAGAAGTATTTTATGAATGACATGAAGGGATAGTTAGAAGAGGTTATGAGTGTGGACTATGAAGACTTTGTTATTAGTTTTTCACTTTATGATGTAATGTAAGATTTATGAATGTATCTAGTGTTTCCAAGGCTACTAAACTAATTGGTCTTTCGAGACTTGATCTTTTGTGATCATGCCAATGTTACGAAGTAATGCACCGACTCTGGGTAGCTGGGGTCGGGGCGTTACAGTTGGTATCAGAGGCAGTTTAGTACTAACCTTGAAAGCTAGATTTAGATAAACTCTGATTAGAGCACATAGCCCAAAGATAGACTTTGAGGATTAGTATAGAAGAACTTCCTAGAATTTTGTTATTGTACAAATTTTGTGAGTTTTCCGAGAAATACATCCCTGTCTGGATACGAGCAGGTAGAGGCAGCTCTGACACAGATGTACCTAGGGGTAAAACCTTAAAGCACCTCTTTGAGCTAGACTCGAACGGGAACTGGTGCACGACAACGGGCCTTGCTGCACTCTTGTTAACGACACTCCCGGGGATATGCTTAGGATAATTCCCATTTTCTTTACAAACCACTATGAACGGTTATGAGTATATACTTCCTCAAATAAAACCATTTTATGATTATGGATTATATCCATAAATAGTTCAATTTATGTTAAGTATTCTACAAGTATGGAATTATGTATTTTGATTCATAAACTAATCTAGTTTATGCCATTGTTTAGAAATGGCACCTAGTGGAAGGAATGGAAACCGTATCAATGCACGCACTCCATGTAGGGATTTCCCTCCTACTCAAGATAATTATTGTGGATCTGGAGATACAACTGGTGCTGATCAACTTATTACCATACTGGTACAACTCACTCAAGTTATGAATAATAACCTTCCTCGTATGGATCACCCTGATCCACAACATGGAGGATCAATGTTAGACAGCTTCATGAGGCAACAACCACCAACATTTAATGGGGGTAAAAATCCGTTATTAGCTGAGCAATGGATAAACTCCTTAGAGAAAATATTCCATGCCTTGGGGAGTAGCGAAAGGGAGAAGGTTGTCATGGAAGTTTACCGCCTCACTGAAGATGCCGATCAGTGGTGGTCGCTGATTCAAAACACAAAGGAAGATGATGACATATCGAATATGGATTGGAGGGAGTTCAATGAGCTTTTCTTAGAAAAATACTTTCCTCGTGACCATCGAGCAGATATGGAAAGGAAATTTCTGAGTTTGAGGCAGAAGGAGGATGAGAATGTCGCAAAGTATGAGGCCAACCTTACAAGGTTAGCGAGGTATGCTGCAGATTTTATACGTAACCCAAGGAGTAATATTGATCATTTCTTTGATGGGTTAAAACCATTTCTCCGTCGAGCTTTTGTATCACAATCCTTCTCATCATAGGAAGATATTGTCTCGTGTGCTATTAAGACAGAAAAAGAATTCTCTAGGTCTTATGACAACAAAGTAAAGCAAGAGAAGAAGAGAACGGTGGAACAAGAGACAGATAAAGGGAAAAAGGGAAAGAAGGATTTTCCATTATGTGATAATTTTTGGAAGAATCACCCTGGTACTTGCCTAAAAGGAATGGGAGTTTGTTATAAATGTGGAGAAAAGGGTCACCAGGCTCGTGATTGCAAGGGAAAGAAAGAGGCTATCAAAGTTGAATGCTACAATTGTAGAGAAATGGGTCATTATGCAAATGAATGTCCTAAGCGTCAGGGAAACATACCTCAGAAAATGCCAAGGGATCAAGGACAATCTTATGTTGTTACTATAGTTGAAGAAGAATGACTAATGTAATGGTGCTTTTGGACTCATGGATTATATTCTGATTATTAGAATAATGTGATATATATATAAGGATTGTAATGAAGTACTTATTGATTTCAGTAAGGTTTTAATATGATGAAGGTAATTATATTTTTAGAATGTGACAATAAGAGAAACTTTACTTTGTTTGGGGAATCTGATAAATTGATTTTGGAATTAAGAGACCTTTTAGAGAAAGTCTGGACAGAAGTATATTGGATAATTATAAAGGTTCTAGTGGATTAAGTTGATCTTTGGATAGTATTGTTTAAGGTTAAATAATTTATGAAGATTATTTTTGGAATATTATGATACTATAGTTTTAGGAAAAGGACAACCTGCAGGGTGGGACATAACCCGTCGCGTCGGACAAAGCTGCAAGAATCGAACCCACAATCATGGTGCGACAGGCCTTTATTTCCTACCACTAGCCTACATGAAGTCCCTGGTTATTAAAAAATAATTTTACTAATCTAAATGGTATGTGTTAACATTTTTAACCCTATACAATTAGGATAAGTATAATATTTTTGAGTTCTATTATCTTTTTGAGTGAAAGATGAGTTGAAGGTTGAAACTCTAATTGTCAAGCATAAATATATATATACCTATTTCTTATTCAATGAATAAATTAATTCTTAATCTTTAGTAAAGGGATATTAAAACAGAAAAATGTGTTATCCTAATACCTTATGTCTTGTTGAACTGATGATATTTTAAATCAACATAGACTGAAGGCTTTGAGGCCCTCAATTTGACAGTTGATTGTGATTGATGACCTCAATCGCTCCCTACAAATATTTACGTTTTTCCTCCAATTATATGTCTCTAATTGCCACCAATGTTCTCCTAATCGAGATCATAATTGGGTGGTGACTTTTTCATTTCCCTTTCCCTCTTATTAAGGATAAATTTTATTAATCTTATTTCCGATGTGGGTTTTCCTCAAAGGTATTTTCTCTTTTCAACCTTTTATTTTCAAAGAAAAATTTCAAATTGCGAGGACACAATTTATTGAAGGAGGGGAGAATGTAACACCCCGAGCTTCCACGATACGCTTCTCATTCAATAATGCAATCGCTTGCATTGTACGCAAGTTCGAGTTCTAACACACCACGACTAATCAAAGTAGCCGTTATGAATAGTAATAACCACTTTTTAAAATTATAGAAATTTTATATTTCAAAATGGACTTCATTTTTGTATTGGTAAAATCGAAATTATCCTAAGTTGAATTTTTTGTAACTTTCTGAGAACTTCCAATTTTTTTATGAATAGTGAAAAATACTTAAAACAACTTTTTTAATAAAAATAATTTATTGTGATAAATTATACTATTTAGTGGTTTTAAAGTATAATTAGAATAGATTTTTACGATTTTATCCAATGGTGGTCATTAAAATTAATTTAACATTGAAATTGGACATAAACAATTGCCAATCTTTTGATATAAATTGTTTCTTAAGAACACGCTATTTGTTGTGACAACGGGAATTAATTATAAAATTAATTAATGTAACTTATATGTTTGGAATTTTGTAAAATAGAAATCATTTTTGAATTCAGAATATCAATTATAGTTAGGGTGAAATTTTGGCATTGTTATGAAAAACGTCAATTTTTGATGAATAGTGAAACCACTAAGTGGTTGTTAAATAACTGATTTTTCGTTTAAATGAAATATTACCACTTCTGTGTTTTGATTTTCAAAAATCCGACATACATGGTTTTCATTAAGAAGTAAAATGTGGTTAAATGAGATTAAAATAATTTTTTGGTGAATAGTAACTTTTAAGTTCTTAATCGCGATTAGAGGTAATTAGTGTAGTTTAATGTAAAGATAATGTTTTAATAATATGAGATGAGCTTGACACATGTACTAACCTCATTGGATGTGCCATGGCCGACCAAGACAATCCATGGGTCAACTTGGGGACCCCATGGAGCCACTTTAGTTAGAAAATGACATAAATACCTTTTATTTAATGTTAAAGTAAAAAATGACACAAACATGAAATGTTTTACTAAAACAATTTTTACATGGGGTTATACAAGTCATATTTTTGACTATAAATAGTCATTGGAAATATAAAAAGATTTCCTACATCATAGTATTTTTTTATAATTTTTAGACATTAAATAAATTAAATTATTTACGACATCATTATGATGCAGTGAGGACCACATTATTTTACGATTTTAATAAAATGAAAAGATAATGTACAATACAAGGCATAAATTTGTCCAAAGACTATTGGATAGGTATATTTAGAAACCGTATCACCTTATCCATGAATTATATAAGTGTGGGACCTTTATAATCCGAAAATCATTGTATAATAATGTAAAATTTCCTTACTTTCCAAGAGTGCCCCTCCTCTCCTCTTATAAAAGGCCCCCACCTCTACCACCTCATTCACACTTTCAAGCAATTTGGCTAGGCCAACCTCTGCCCAAATACTCTCCCAACTTCCCCCTATTACTCCTAGAATCCTCACTTTGGGCAGAACTCTTCCCAAGGAAGCCTTTGGCTCAAATCAAAAAGAGTTACCCGATTTTGAGGTAAAGTCTTCTCTAATGTTGTTTTGTTTTATTTTTCTTCTCCAACCCCCTAAAATCTTTTTATTCATTTATTTTGTAACAACATATGTATCCTCAATATACTAGGATGTTTTTATAAGAATGATTCGAGCTACACTTACACACACCTACATCTAATGGTTAAAGAACATACAGTTTCTGTGGATGGTGAATTTTTGCCTCACAAAACGATGATTGTTCAACACTCATATAACACCTTCAAAGGTGGCCATTAAGATGTAACTATATTTATATATGATATATAATATGTTTATGTTTTACTTATGCTTCTGTATTTCTCATTTATGGAATACTTTATGATTTCCATTATGGGTAAAACGCGATAATTTCATTTTAGGAAGTGCGGACTACCGCCCCCTCAAAGTGATTTGAATCGTTAATGCCATATGTGGGATGTATAAAGGATGGAGTAAATTGTATTATACACTATATTATACTGGAATTATATTATAAATTTATATCATTATGATTTCATTCCATTAAATATGAAATAGAAATGAAATTAGCGTTCATGCGTACGTACGGCTTACCGTCTCCATGAATGGTGCATTTCATTTCTTACCTCTAAATGTTATGTAATATTATAAATGAATGTATATACTGGATATATATTATATATATGACATCTAAATAATGAATATAATTATGGAGATAATGGATATTCTACCACATAAACAACTTGTAATTATAAGAAGTTTATTGTTGACTCAAGTACCAAAGATCGACAAAACGACCGTTATTAACTAAAATAATTACATAATGTTTATAACATTGTAATAAGTGATATAAAAAGGATAATGAAATAAAAAATGGTTCTTAATAAGGTATATATTTACTCTAGTTTATTATTCATGAGTTTAAAGAACGGTTGAGTCAAGTCAGACACGAGGTAAGGGAACTTCTTAACCCAATTTCTATTCTTTGGGTTAATCTCCTACTTTCAAATTATGTCATGATATTATTATGTTGTATTTTGTATTTTTACTTTCCTTATGTGTACATATAGTTAATACACATAATAGATATATTTTATTTAAAAATGATCTTTTTAAGGGACTTCGTCTCAATCTCCATTCATTGAGACATATTTTGTTTTATACACAAATTTCTTTTATACAGTGTATAAACCCCTTTGACTTTTACGTTTATTCAAAAGGAATCTTTTTATACGAAGCGTTTTACTAAACGACAAAAAGGTAATGTTTTTCTTTCCGTACGTATGCGGCGACAACGACTTCTCCGCCGCTGTGACCATTATTTGAGTTTCGGCTACCTCTACAAGCCATTATTTTTTTGATGAAAAATAAATACAAAGTTTTAACTTTTTTTTATTTTGGTATTGAAAATGGTTTTGAAAGAGTTTTTATTATATCAATGTGTTGTATTGATATCTTGTGATTGAAATGTGGAAATTTTATGTTTCCTTTATTCATGTTTTATGTGATACAATTATGTTATGGTTTATGATATGTTTAAACCTATTCATATGAGGAATGTATTGGACTTAATAAGTGACGGGTGGAGCCCGCTATAGCTCCTCGATGAATCGGTATGTCTCATGAGACAACTAGATGTGGAATTAGTCGAGGCCCATTCCCAATTTGATTTATGGTTTTGGACGAGGCCTTAATCATTTTAGAAGTCTTGGCCGAGGCCTTGACAAAAGGTTTCAGAATGTCTGGCATTATACATTCCCTCATTATGAAAGTGGTTATTGATATTGCATGTGATTATTCGACCAGTAGAATATCCATGTGAAGAAGTGAATGGAATTATCTCATTTTACTTTTGACATATTATGTTGAATTTCATGTTTAAAAGGCTTTTGTTTTAGTTATACATTGCCTTAAATTTTTATGTTTATTTATGAAAGCTTCCGAAATATTGTTATCCTTACTGAGCATCTGAGCTCACCCCTTTCAATGTTTTAATATTTTCCAGGATGTGAAGAAGTATTTTATGAATGACCTTCATGGATAGTCAGAAGAGGATATGAGTGTGGACTATGAAGACTTTGTTATTAGTTTTTCACTTTATGATGTAATGTAAGATTTATGAATGTATCTAGTGTTTCCAAGGCAACTAAACTAATCGGTATTTCGAGACATGATCTTTTGTGATCATGCCAATGTTACGAAGTAATGCACCGACTCTGGGTAGCTAGGGTCGGGGCGTTACACTTAGACTTGGCAATAACCTAAGGGTTAAAGTGGAATGGGTTAAAGGATTGATTCATGGAAATGATGAACTGGTTAAATGAGTTAATGAGTAAACTGATTAAAGACCATAATGGGATAGATTATGGGTTTAATGTTGAATGCTTAGTGAGATAGGAATAACACATGGGAAATGGTTGAATGGTTAAAATGATGTGAAATGGTAATGTGTTAATGGGTTAAGGCATGATGTGGTTTCCCATGTTGGTTGTGGGGAATAGTGTTTGCCGAAGGGAAATGGTTTGGATGGTTGATGGTTACTTATTTATAAGCATGTGCACATGGAATTGTAGAGTGGGGTATGACATGAGGATCTATGCTCATGGATCGAGTGAAGACTAAGGTTTTAAACTCCACCCTAAATGCACGGGTTAGGAATGGGTACTGAGGGTCTATTCTCCTAATGGTTGCATCCACCCAGACTAAGGATTCATGGTGAGGTTATAGTTTCTATGAGGGGTTAGTCCTAGTGAGATAGGACAACAATGTGTTTAACCTCCTGCATGTGTTTTTTGGCCTTAGATCCATGTAACATAGTGTATGTGAATAACCCCTGGAAATGTGATGAAATGGTAAATGGTGATAATGGGTGTGTAATGAATGGTAATGGAAGTGGCAATGGCTTGGATCTAAACTGGATAATGTTACCTTAAATAATTACGTGGAAATTATCATTCATATTCCTTTTCATGAACTATCTATTTATACTGGATATTTTGTAGGCACTGTTGGTGGTGGCCTACTAAGTTGTACTCACACCCTGCTCGGTCTGCTGTTGGGTACCCAAGCAGACTTCACGTTTGCAGGTCAGGAGAAGGGAAAGTGTCCATGCTAGATAGTTGAGTGGACATTGGTAGCACTTGGCGGAGGATCCAGACATAGATTCGGGAACATTTTGGTGATTTTGGCCATTGTCTTTATTTTGTGGGTTTTTCCACTTTTTCACTTGTAGTATGACATGATATATTTGATTGTTGGAAATGGTTTTTATAAATGTTCCTTGTTTGTTGAATATTTTTTCCTCTATTGGTTTATTTCAATTGTGTCTTACTCTGATAGAATGGGGGTATAGTCTCCCCACATTACCACATAGACCCCCACTGTTAGTCAGCAGCCTTTGGAGTACGAGGAGGCGCGCTTAAGGTCATGTAACCACCCGGATCGAAGCACCGGTTTAGTGGATTCCAGGTCGGTGATGTTACAATGTGGTTGCTGTATTGGTTTGTTTTATGCCCAGAGGTTGTAGTTGTATTTGTTTAATAATGATGAAGTGGGTTGTGGTATGGTTATAGTGGTGTTTTGATAATTTTTTTCTCTAGTATTTGATTTTTATACTATTATATTTTTTTTATGTCTAATAATTTCTTATTTAGTACTACCATGGTTGTGTAACATGATGGAATCCAATTTTCAGTTTTGGATATTAAGTGGACCAAAAATATCCAATATTTGGGTGAAAGGGATTATTAAATAATTCCCCAATCCGATTATACCTTTTTTCTTTGTGTATTTACATGGTTGTGGTAGTGTTTGTGATATGTGGTGGAATTTTCTATGGTATAAGGTTTTGATATGTGACTATAGTTCAAAAATATAGTATGTTATTGTGATGTATGGATACAGGAAGGGATTTAAGCACTTAGACCCATTCCATTAGAAAGTGAGGGCTATATTATTTGTTGTTTAGTGGATACAAGGTATTTTCTATACTAAATGTTCATTATATTCTATAGATATAAATTGTATAAGGATTTGGAGAGTGATTTGTTCATGAGAGGGGTTTTTAGTTGACCCAAGATGAGACATGAGTCGATTTTACTATTTATTCATTGAGGATTTGGTATAATTATTCTATATTACCATGTAAGATTCTAGGTAGGAACCTACTAAATACACTTGAATGATCAAACCAACTTATATTTATATATTATATTTACATATTTACAAGATGGTGTTGTTGATCGAGTTAGACTAAAGTGAATTGTGATATGGTGATTAGATGGTGTTTATGGAGTAGTCGTTTTCAGGACATACCTTATTTATTAGTATTAGTGTTAGAGATATTTTTCTTTTATTTCTTATGGAATCACATGCATTATTATATTATTGATGGGATTGGGAGATTATTTTATCTATTAAATTAGTGATGATTGGTGGATTTATTTATTTATTAAATTATTAAAGAGGGGTTTTCCTTTGATATTACATGATATATCCCTTTACAATTGTAAATAACCCATTTATTATTAGAGGTGATATTTTAGGTTTATACTTGAATTAATTACTAAATGAGTAGATGTTTCATTGGAGATAGGTTTTGAAACCCTGCACTAAGTCTTGAATAATAATCATCGATTCACCAATATCAACCCAACACATAAATATCCTAACATATATTTACTGGTAATCTATATTAATTATATACTTTTAACTCCATTTTAAGATATTTTTTATGTTATGTAATATATAAAGGTGTTTGGGTAGAGAATGGAATAGAGGGAAAACTGACCTAGGTGTTGCAACACCATAAGGTATCTGGTTAGATGGAATCTGGTATCTATTGTAATCCTAGTTAATGTAGGATAAATTTTAACACCATTGAGTACGTGGTGGAATTACATAGGGTACTTGTTGTAACTATATACTATTTGTTTAAACATTATGGGGGTGCTTGTTTGTATTTTTGTCTCTTCAATTAACCCTTAAAAATCCCCAGACTAGGGATTCAACCCCCAATTCACTGTCAAGGAGTCCCTTTGAATCTATAATCCCGTATTTTTTTATATTATGTGTTCTAACTTCAATCCATGGTCAAGAGTTCCCTCAATTGGTCACATGAGATCTTCCATGGTATGGTAAGTGTTTTTTCTCCTCAAATATTCTCTTATTCCTATAAAATATTCAATTTTCTTCCATTTTTCTTCTCTCAAGATGATAAAGGGGATTAAACTATGTGAATAAAAATTGTGTGTATCTTTTTTCATTATAGATGTTTTCTTAAAAAATAGTAATGATTAAACCATAAATATTTCTAACGATATGTGTAATTTTTGGTCTTTATAATGGCATACCAACCCTCTCTTGACACTAAAATAAGAAAATAATTTATTTCAGTAATTAAACCCATTCTTTATGTCACATTCATAATGGTTTGGTTTAGTAGGGGTATATGGATGAGTTAATTCAAGTAAAACTAATAAATTTACTTTTAATAAATATTTTATTAAATGTATTAATGAAAAATACGCACAGATTTTTTATATTTTACTTTTATATGAATGTTGGCGTGCCTTTGTAGATATGCACTTTTCATATTCCAAATATGATTAGTTTTAAATAATTACATTAATTTTACATAAATTTGTGGGTTTAAATTATGATCATGAACATTGTACTAGTTTTTATTCTTCATACATAATAGCTATAAGTTAATCATGTAAAATGGTATTACTATGAAATGATTTAATATACATTTCCCTATCCATTTTATATTAAACCACTATGGTTTTAATGATTGATTGAAGGGAGTATATCATTTCTTTTTTTTAATACATGTCTTATCAATTAATATGATAATGGTTGTTGTGGGATCAAAATTACCTAAATCATTATACCCTTCCACCTCTTCCCTTAGGATGATCTACATGATTTTCCCAACTCATTATAAATAAATCTTTTTTGACTTGGATGGTTATTTCACCCTGACTCATTATACCCATTCATTTGAGATCTCATGTTGAGGCTTGAAGTAATTATATGAGTTGTGTATTCTTCTATTATTAGGGGTTTGATATTTATGTTATTTTCTATTTTAAATATTTTTGAGAGATCATGTTGTTTGTCATTTTTTATTCCTATTATTAAATATTTGATTGCATATACTTTTTCTTATGAAATATGGTTAAGGTATTGGGTATTAACCCCTACTAGATATTTTAATACCCACACCCTATATATGTCCTTATAGGATGTGTGAAGATGAAGTTTAACACTATTTGGTAAGAGAAAGGCCCATGTGAATGGGATATAGTCAAACTTAGAGGATGGAGTTTAGGAAGCCATATTTAGGCCATTGATGGGAGTACTAGATGATGATATAGGGGGTTATCCTTAGGATTCTTCATAGGGGTTCCCAATTAGGTATCCTACACTTTTTATCTATAGGGAGTGTTTTGAGGCATTAGTATGGGTAGAATTGTTCAAATACTTTTACTCACTTTTCTGGAACTATGACTATTTTATAATTAATAGGGATTCATGATATTGTTGTACATATAACTTTTATATTTTCTATTATCTAGGTAAAATGATGAATAATTTCCCTTTTGGTAGTTGGGTGTAGTTTAGTTCTTATGTTAGGTGTTACAAATCGTCATGCTGAAATTTTGGTATGACTTTTATATTATTTATTATTGATTCAAAGAGGGAAAAATATATTCCACATTAGTATTAATCATCCCTTAGTGTTTATGTCAACGTTTAGTGATTTTTAGGCGCACCTGAGTTGTTATAATAGTGTGATATAGGTAATGTTTAGGTATTCAAGTCATAGAAATTAATAAATGGTATCATAACACACTAATGGATCCATGGTATGGTACTTGAGAATATCCATAAGATATAATTTTTAGTATTCTAAAAATAACCTAGAAGTATAGATGACCTATATATTTATCTTTAATGAATGAGTTTATAGGGTTAGTTTAGAATCTATTTTTATTCCTTCTTTAATCAAGTCATATATTCCTCAGACTCATCATCACACAATGGTTTCTATTGGTATGAACATGTAGGTTGTTATTCATACCATATAATTTTATTATCTCTAATTATCTAGTTTTATTTTGGATATAATTTATGATTATTATTCTTTGGAACAACAATAATAAATAAATATTGTTTTTCTTATGTCTTTATTATTGACCAAAACATTAATCAGATTCCAAAATTAACTCCTATATTTGAGAATGTTTTCATACATTATATTGACTTATAAAAAATTTATATTTATCTTACAAGTATGTATTTAAACTGATTTTAATTTATAATAAAAATCATGTAAAAATATTTCAATTTTTTATAGGATATTTATTTATTATATCATTCCTACTTATGTTATAATTTTTTTGATTCGATTCATAACTTTACATTGTAAATGAAATGAATTTTAATAAATGTAATAAAGAGTTAAGAATGAGGCTAGACCTAAAAATATAAGAAAATCCACATTTACATTCTTCCATTCATAAATAAATGCTTTAATTTCATTTTATAATTTATTATAGATTATTACACATTTAATACCACATCCTACAATTCAATTAGAAGTTGATGGTCATGAATCAACAACTAAACCTATTGTTGATCCTCATTTTTTTGATAGAATTACTCATCTCCTTCAAGACAGTGTCTAGGGACCACCTTAGTGGGATTCCAAAACTATTGATATCAGAAGGGATTTCAAATTGCATCACCCTTTAATCTTTTTATTTGATTTCTTCCCTCAAGTAGCTGAGGATTGGAATAACAACCACTGTACAATAATTAAGAGCATTGAAAAATTGAAACAACACCAGTTTAGATAGGCTACATTCAAGATGGATGTTTTAGCTCTATGTTTCTTGGATTTCATTATTGATGATAAGAAAGACTATATCCTTAATTGGAATACCTTTTAAGATCCCTTTTTATGTAATTATACCTTAACACTCTATATTGGGTGAATGATCGAGAGTTCATGGATATCTAGAGTGGATATACTTCTATTATGGACTACGATTATAAATTTATAGAGTTACCTCACTTTACTCCATATATGGGTGGGTATGATGAATTAAAATAATGTCACATTGATATGTGACTAAATGGACTAGTGCTGTCTCAATTCATTTTTTTAAGTTTCTCACACTCTCTTAAGAAGTGAATAAATTCATCATTAATAAGATAAATGAAAATGGGTCTTACGAGTAGGTGTTCCACAACATAAATGGATTATAAGACAAAATTAATTTAGTGTCTATAAGCAATGTAGGAAAGAGGTGAGTAGTGGTAACTACCATTAGTGTATTTAGGGGAGTAGTGTACACCCATATTTTAGCTTTACGATATCTCTTGTTTGATTCCATTAGTTTGGTCAATCATGAAATATTATGTTGACCTTTACCTTTAATGCCAATAATTTATACTATTAAGTCTAGTATGGATATATTTATAGATTTTATATGCATAGGATTTTAGAAATTGTCAAAAACCCACCTTAGCTACCCAGGTATCTCAAGAACTATTTATTTCTATGATTATAAGAGGAAGTTTACCACCCTTTGAGAGATTATTCTGAGGAGGCCAAAATAGTATTCAGTGCCACTTAACTCTAGTTTACTCATATATGATGGGATTTCCACCTTAGGGAAAACATGAGAGTTTAGGCAGGGTACATGTTGTTTTGTAATCTACTCTTGAAGATAGTCATAGACGATCTACTTTTTGAGGTATTTTTAAGGTATAAACTAATTTGTTTTGTGACTTTTATGATCTAGGGGATTCACATTTAGTTATTTTTTTTAGAAATTTGATTCTATTATTGAACTCAAACTGAAAGTATCTCTTACATTTTTTGGTCTTCATACCCCTCTCTGTAAGAGATTAAAGTTAATGGTAAGGTTATTATATTCTTCCTAGTAGTTGATTTGTATGGTAATCTATTGGATTTTATGGGTTTTAATAAAAAATAATGTGTATCATTCTAAGAATGTATTTGTTAACCCAGTTATGAGATCATCAAATTCTCTAATCAAATGGTATATTTATCATCACCTTTTGGTATTCAATATACTTACCCTAGAGAGTGAGAGTTATAAACTAGTTGATCATGGACCTAATATAGGTAAATTTGTTCCAATCACTAATAATATAGATATTATTGTTCTTATAGTGGTTGATTACAAATATAGACATGATTTAAATAATTTAGTAAATATTTATCCTGGTGTTTTTACTAAATAATTTTTAGGATTTACTCTTAATGGAGAGGTAGAGTTTACAATTGCTCTATTTTTAAGAAAAACCCTATCTCAATTCTTTCATATTTACTGGAACAAAATTATACAATGGAATTAAATATTTAATTAGAGGAGAATGATGTGATGGGGTTTTTAGATCGATTCCTTATCCCAAGGGTGCTCCAATTATTTTTACTAAGATGGATTATGAGAATCTCTGTGTCTAGGTAGACTATTAAAAGATAAATTAGGTGTTGATCATGAGTCATTATTGATTCTTCATAATTAATGATGTAATTGAAAAAATAAATTGGGAAAGTTGTTTTCTATGTTTTAATTATCTTTAGGTTCACATCTGGTTTGGGTAAGACCATAGAAAATTAAAAAGTTATATTTTCAATGTTGATATGGTGTTTTTCGATTATCTGGTCACGCCATTTGGTCCAACTAATTCTCCATAGATGTTTTTAGTTTTTATAATTAATATATTTCATCATTTCAAAGGATCATTAATAATAGTATTTTTAGAAGATATCTATGTTTATTCATAATCTTGGGATGATCATGGTTATCATATTCACATTTTTATATACACTTTGTGGGACCATCGACTATATGCCAAACTATAAAAGTACTCAATATATATTCATGAAGTAAAGTTCCTATAGTGACCTAGGATTTTCATAAATGGATTTTACATCATTTATTATGAATACTAATTACATTACATAAACCCACGCCTGAGGATTGTAATAGATTTGTGCTATTGGAAACATGGAAATGAAATCTTCTAACTTTGTGAAAGAACTACAATGTCTCCCAAAAAGATATTCACCTTTAGTAATACTACATGAAAGCTTTATTCACAACCTTGGGAAAGGATAGATAAGAAAGGGTTATCTTAGATGCTCAGTATGGGTAAATAAAAGAGATACATAAGAATAACATGAACATTAGGGTATGATAACATGTTCATAACATTTGAAAACCATACCCTACATATTAAAATTCATAATATTTAGTCATGGAATAAAGATTGTAATTTCATAAGACTTGAACGATAAGATAATCAAAGAACATGAGACCTGAGAGTATATGATTGGAATAAGACATAGATTTTTTTATACATATAATCATTTAAAATAATTCAATAAATGTCAAGTCTCATTGCCAAAATTTATCTTGGCAATTCATGGTGATTAAACCCACTAGGTGGGACACACCACCATCCCCAATCACAGTTCATTCCTCAAAGTGGAATTGATTCACTCCCCAAACCATCAAAATAGAAAAGGTCCCTTACTTTATTGGGTCCACTCCTCATTCCATCCATGTTTATATAATTTGATATTTAAATCATTACCCAATGCATTAGAGGGAGATATAGGTACCACCCATTATATAATGAAAACTATATTTATGTGTTCCAAAAGAACATAATAATTCTTTATATCATAACCCATGAAATGAAATGGATATCCTAAAATTTTAATCATATCATAACTCATAGAAGATAGAAATGTTTCAAAATCATTTCATCACAGTATAACCCATGAAAAGAAGCAGGTTTCATAAGTATTTTATCATGATATAGTACGTGGAAGAGAAATGGGTATCATAAACATAGTTATATACAAACATAAACCATATGGAGAAATAAAATGAATGTTATCATGGGATAATATCCGTAATAAGGCATAGGTAACACCAAAATATTTCTTATTATATTGAAAATAATTTTTAGATATTTTATAAAGTATTTTTTATGAAAACATCATTTCCATTTAGAAAAACAATTTTGAAAACATAAAACATTTTGAAACTCCTTTCATTGAAAATAACCTTGAAAACATGTAAATGAATATTTTAATATAATTTAAAATAATTTTTGAACATAAACATTTTCAAAAATCTATTTCCTGGAAAATGATATTAAAATATAATTTAAAAAAATAATAACATTTTCGAAAAACATGGTTTTAGAAGAAAATATATTTCTGAATGAAGAGGGAAATAAAATTGGATTTTATTAAAAACATATTCTTAATTATATTAAGTACCAAAGATATGAAAAATGGTATTGTTACATGAATATATTATGAATGAACATTGGAGAATAAAATTCATGATAACTCTTGGGAGATGAATAAAAATATTTCATCCATTGATGTATAATCACAAACAATATTACAAATGATGAAATTATAATAATAAACTCTTACAACTTTTATAACTATGAATAATAGTCCCCCTGAAATAATAACAATAAATTAATCTTAAAATATAATTAAAATAATTAGTTTCATGAAATAACTTGTAAAATGGGTAGAATATAACCTCTTAAATGAATTTAGGTACATAAAATAACAAGAATCTCAAATAATGAATGTTATGATTTTTTTACGGTTTTGGTAACTTTGAAACCATAACCCCATAAAATAGATATCCTAAAATGGATATGTAAATTCCAAAAAATTTAAAAATAAGAATAATAAATTATATTCATGTGAAATATATACACTAAATAGAAGATTGTGGAAGTTAATATAGCATGCGCATAATAAAAGTAAAAAGTGATACAGAAATCCCTTACCTTAAGTCTTGAATTCCATTAAACATGTTAAAAAACTATGTATAATAAATAAAATTTTATTATAAATCTTTTAAATTATCATATACATATATACCATACCATATATGTTTTACTTGTGATCTTGGTATTAGTCTTTTATTAACAATTGCATGTTAAAGTCACATTTCAGGTAATAACCGCTTTATTTTTCGTAGAAGTTTTGATTTTTATTTTTGGTCATCCATTTTTTATCAAGATTTACTAATTTATAGAATGTAGAACATGATATACATATCCTAAATATTCATTATATATCTATTTATATCAATCTATAAAAGATATATATAGGAAATGAAATACACCATTCATGGAGATAGTAGGTCGTAAGTACGCATGAACGTTGTTTCCATTTTATTATCTAATTAAAAGAAAGAAGAGTAAATTATATATATATATATATATTATAATTATAGTATAATATTTATTTTATATATATCACATATTTATATGAAACCCATATTTAATACATTCCAGGTAATGCATGCACGAATTACATCACTTTGCCAGGCGATGGTCCACCAAACACAATAACAACATTATCGTATTCCCAAAAAATTGAAATAATGGAGTAAAATGTTATATAATAATTAAATAAGAATAAATAAATAATAAATATCATATATATTATATATAAAAAGTTTTCCCATAATTATGTCCAACCTTAAGAGCCATTAAGGGAAAAAACGAACGACATTGGTTCGTGAAGCTGTAGTTCCCCACACATAGGAACGATGATTTCGTAACACATTTGATGTATATATGAAATATTTTATGTTTTAAACATAAAATAAAGTCATATTAGTATATTTATGATACTATGGATATTATATAATAATTATAAAAAAATAATTTAAGGGGTGTTAGGAAGAAATATAACCAAAATGCTCATTGATGAATGTTATCTCTTCTTCTGGTATACCCTTGTGTTTTGCACAAAATTTCATTAATAGTTGAATTTATTCCAAAATAAACGATTATATTATGAGATTATGGAAGTTGGGAGGTTATTTTTGGAGGCTTTGGTCAAGCCAAATGTCTTGAGAGGTGTTAAAAATAGGGGAGAGTAAGTGCCCTTTTACAGTTGAGGAGGAATGACATTCTTGTAAAGACTCAAAGGTATTCAATTTTGGGAAGTCTACCTTAAATAATATGACTAAATAAGTAATAATATGCATTTTAGGTTTAATTTTGTTTTTAAAAACCTCAAAGACTCAAAAATAAGTGCATTTTTATAATGATTTTCAATAACTTTTATGCTTCCATTCTTTTACCATATTTGTTTTTATTATGGTAACTAATTTTCTAACCTAGGTAATCTGGTCACAAAGAATAAAGTAAAGTAAGACATATTATATAATTTAAAATAGATGATTATAAATATTATATATAATATTTAAAATAAAAATATCATTTGTGTTGGAAAATAGTTTTAACAGAAGTGTAAGAAACATGATAAAACACTACATTAACCCGAATTACGCTTACAATATTTTTACTATTTTGGGGATAAAGTGTTCATTATAAAATGTCAATTTTTACCTGAATGGACCATATTGAATATTTATAAGAATTTAAAATTCCCATGGAAGAATATTGTATTATTTTTAATTTTAAATCATTTAATAAAATATCTTTTTTTTAAAATAAAATTAATTTCAATTTTGACATTATATATTTAATTTGAAATTTAATATATCAATAAAATTATTTAATTTAAACATATTAAGTAAAAACATGTGTAAAAAATATATTCATCTAAAAAATTTATTGAAGACAATTTTTCTTTCAATTTACTTCACTTTTAATATTTTTAGTATCATTTATTTTATTTAATTATTAACTAAATGATTATTTCGTTGGATTTTCATAAGAAGTTAAAGTAATTATTTAATATTTAAAAAATTAATATAAATTACCATGTTAACAAAAATCACTAAAATTTAAAATTAAAATTTTTAAATGAAATGTGTATTTTTTTTTAATCTCAAATATTTATAAATATTAAAGTCAAGGAAGTTTCTTTTTTGTCTTTCTCCTTAATTAACTTATCACATAGGTAAATTCCATATAAAATATCACAATATTTAATAATAATTTAGAATAAGGTGTTACTTTTATAAATATGACAAGATAATGGGTGTTGGACAAGTTGGTAGGTCATTCTACACATTATATTATAAGTTTAACAACTAATAAACTATTTTTTACTTTAATCACTATAATTAATGTTAAATATTTTTACAATTAATTATTGTAAAAAATTAATTTGACCCATTTAGATTTTATAAATTATGATTATTACAAATATGGAATCCATTTTTCAAAATTCATCTCAATACTTGGTATAAATAAATTTAAAATTAATCGCTCATGTGCGATGAGATATCAGTTTTTTAAAGAGACAATTATTAAATGTTTTTAAAGTTTTTATATCCAATTTTAATATGAAATTGGACCCAATAACCTAAATTATATTAATATATTTATAATTGATCAAATTATACTTTTAAAAAATTAAAATAAAATTTTACAATATAAATAATTTTTAAAAAGAAATTTTCAATAAAAATTCTGTTTTCTATACTATTCATAAAAAATAAATCCGTTCTAAAAAATAATAAAAATTCACTTGAATATAATTTTAACTTCAAAATATTAAAAATAAAATCTATTTTGTAAAATATAATTTATAAAATTTTCAACAAAATAGTTTTAAAATACGAATACCATTAAAAGGTGGTAAACCCTGTTCTTAGAAAAATAATGTTTTAGGCATATAATTGTAACAATTCATATATATTTTTTATAAAACACATAAAAATGATAAATGTTTAATTAAATATTTAAATTATTTTTTTAATATCAGTAACCAATAGTTATTTGGTTAACTTACAAATATAAAGACACTTATGCACATAAAAATATTTTTTTTTCAGGAATAGATTTCCCTTTATTATAAAAAGGGTTTTATATTCATTTATATTTAATTGGTTACTAAATAATTAATTTTATGAACATTCATAAATGAAATTTTCATAATTTAGTTAATCATTTTCATACCTTCCTTTCTAATGACTAGGTGATAGGTATAAAAATATTTTAATATTGTGTTAGGTTTCATTCAAAAATAGTGTTGCGTGTAACACAAGCTAAGCTCGGTGTTGTGTGTAATGAAATATAATATTTTATTAATGTATCACAAGAAAAAAATCAGGGTTTTGTATACAATAATATTAAGAAAATGTTCCATGTTGTGAAATTTTAACATGGTGTTGTATATAAAGAATTATTAACTTAGCGTAGCATGCAATACAATCCCTCAAATGATTTTAATTTATCCAAAACAACTAATTCATTAAAATTATGGGTGTTACATTCTACCCACATTAAAATGAATTTTACCTTAAAAATTTGTCTATGCCATCAATGGTTTAATAAATTAATGTTCCTTTCATAAAAACTCACATAAAAAAATGAATAATAAATATTCTATTAAAAAGGAATACAAGAATCCAAACAGTTACCCAAAGTAACACATAACATAGTTTCCATATAGATGAACATATGTGGGAAGTAAATATTTTTACATAAAGTAAATAGTTTAAATAATTATTGGGATTGATAGAGATCACTATCATAATAAAATTGGTGATCCAAAGTATGTTAGTGATCATAACACCATGTTCCAAATAGGTGTGAAAAAGTCATTGATATCATAAAAAATGATGATAACATGACATCATTTTATTTTAATACTCATTTCCTAACGTTGAATAATTTTTTCAATAAGATATATTTACCTTATTTTATTCCATTTAATATGCAGAATCTCTCCTTTTCATTGTTCCTTGATGAATTTCCACTTTATCAGTTACTCTAATAAATGAAGGTGAATTTTTTATCTCTGAAGCACAAAAATATAATAGGATCTATAGATTGAATGATAAGTCATTTTTTCTATCTACTATTATCATTAACAAAAGATATTTATCATAGGTTTTCCAATATGCATAACTATTCATATGGTGATTTAATATATTAATATCTAAAAACTCATTCAAAGTTCATCATTAACCATTTGGTAAATGGTTAATCTTTTGACAATTCAAAAATATGAAAATCCAAAAATTTATATATAAGGTCACTTTAATAAACTTAACATTAATCCCCCATATATTGTAAATTGTATCATAATTGTCAAACACTAAACATGTGAATACCTTCATCATGTATTCTTTTAAGACATAATAACAGCCTGAATTAGCATAAATAATTATTGAAAGCATCCATACTTCTTTATTCCAAATAGTATTTTATATAATAGTTAAATGTAAAAATTTCATAAAATCCATCCATAATATCATAAAACACTTTTTAATCAAATCATTGATCTATTTCCAAGGTAACTAGTACTATACAATTTACTTTATTCTTATCCAAAATATCATTATCAAAACTAAACACCATTTTTTCAACATCAAGAACATATTAAGGGTTACCTTCCCTTAATCATGTATTTTATATAAAATATAACATTTCAATTAAATTTATTTTCTAGTTCATTAGTACCATTCAAAACAATATTTCAAATCATTAACAAAAAACTTATACTGAACAATATATACATATTTTTATAATTCAGATAATAAAATATCTAAATTCCAATACATAAATACATCATTCATTCGATTTAATTTTCAAAAAATTAACTATGATTCATCTTGTTATTCATTATATTTTTCCCTTTCACATGTCATTTAGAGCCTCTCCATTATATGCATTATAACCATTAACCATACCTCGATGTTGATTCCCTTTACAAGATACCACTTTTGGACATCGATTTTCATAATTCCCATAATTTTCATATTTAAATCATTCAATAATAAATGATATCCCATGGATGAAAATATTCCCATATATTTTATTAATTGACCTGTTAATTTTTCCTTTACAGTTACATGATTTGTTTCTTTCTTTTAAATAGTCAAAACATCTTCCTATTTCTCTGAGACAATCACTTGGGTGTTTATTACCACATTATTATCACATAGAAAACTGGATATTCTTTTCCCCATGGTCTCCATTACCTGAACTCCCATTAAACTATTTTGTTCTCTTCTTCGGTTAGTCTGAGAGTTGGTTATGTTATTAATTGGTAATCTTATCCTCTAAAATTTTTTAGGAATAATCAAAATTTTATTTACACTAATAATAATACCATTTGACTACTCATTATAAAAGTTTCCATCACATTAGACATTAATCTCGTTACTTATGGTTCCCACTATTGAATAAAATCAGGCAACACAGTGAGAGAAACACTTATCTTGGAAGAAAAGTACATAGTCATGAAAAAGAACTTATATGATATAAAAGTCATGACACCTTCTTTTATATCTATGATACATTGAGATTAACCAAAGCCATTCATATCCATATTATATTTTAATCCTTCATGATGGTTCATAAATAGTTATTGAATTTCCAATGAATATACCCTGAAATTGTTAATACCAGTGTATAGTAAGGCTCATTGTTGTACACTAGTTCTTGACAGTGTCTATCAGAATTCAGTATTTTTATAGGTTTTACCGCTAGGTAAATATGTTCCAGAGCAACATATAATTATAGTATCCATACAAAAAAGGTACTAATAGAAAACCGCACACTATATACTTTACCAAAATTCTAGGACATCTTTCTATACCTTTTCTAATGCTTAGAAATATCCATAGAGACATGCATAGTCATATAATTATAAATATACCAAGGGATATCACTAAATTTTACTCATCCTTCTTTCCAATGGTTCGAAATATATTTAGCTCAGATGAACATGAGGGTATGAGAATATGATCAGAACATTTGAAAACCAAACCATGAATATAAAATATCCTAATATTGAGTCATGAAATAATGATTAGAGGTTCACCAGAAATGAATGATAAGATAATAAAAGAACATGAGATCTAAAAGAATAACATTTTCATAAGACATAGTTTTTTATAAAACAAATAATCATATAAAATCATTCTCAAAAATTCATGGCTCAATACCAAAACATACCAGGGAACATCATGGTGGATACACTTACTGGTCCGGACACACCGCCATCCCTAGTCACATCCCCTTCATTATAGTGGAATGGGTTCATTCCCCAAAAATTTATAATGGAACAAGTACCATAGTGTATTCGGTTCTCCCCCATTATATCCATTTTTATCTCATGAATTATAAAAACATTTACCCAATGTATTGGAGGATGAAACTATTCCCACCAGTCAAATAATAAAAACTATATTTTTGGGTATCAAAAGATCATAAAAATTTATAATATCATAACCCAATAAATGAAATGTGTGTCATAAATATTTCATCTTATAAAACCTATAGAAAATAGATAGTTTCATAATCATTTAATCATATCATAACCTATGTAAAGATGTGGGTTTAATAAACATTTTATCACTATATGAGTTGTGTAAGAGAAAAGAGATTTAGAAACATCATTTCATCAAAACATAAACCATTTAGAAAAAGAATATAAATGGTATCCTTGAATTATATCCCCAGTAAGGAATATATTACACCAATAGATGACATTGTAGATAAAAAATATTTTTTAATGTTGATTTAAAATATTTCTTGTATAAAATATCCTTTCTAATTTGAAACATTATTATCAAAATATATAACATTTTGAAAAAGTGTTTTCTTGGAAAATAACCTTGAAAACATAAAATGGATGCTTTAAAAATAATTTAAAACAATTTTTTAACATATTTCCCTTTTTCAAAAATTAATTTTCTTGAAAATTATCATTAAAGGTCATTTAAAATCTTTTTTGAAAACTTTTTTAGAAAAAATGGTTTTGTAAAAAAATATATTTTTGATGGAAGAGAGAAATAATGTCAAAATCTCATAATTTTTTTTCATAACTTTATTAAGAACTAATGAGTGAAAAAATTGTAACATTAAATGATGATATCATGAATAACCATAATAGAATAAAATTAAGGATAATTATTGATAGTTGGATCATAATATTTCATTAATGGATGTATAATAATAAACAATCCCCTTAAATGATGACACACATAAAATCTATATGTTTATATTTTCAAATGACACTTTTAATGGTAAGTGTAAACCCAACACAAATCCAAGCAGATAAAATGTCACCATTGTAAAAAAAAAGAACCGCACCATTTTTTTAGATTTCAAATTCTAAATTTTAAACCAAAACAACACCAATCGTGGGAAACGTTCCAGCCCGCATCACGCACCCCATCACTTCCTACCACCGTCCATCATCGTCGTCGTCCCTTCCTATCTCCATCCATCATCATAACCATCGAAAATACACCATGACAGAACAAGAACACAACCAACCAATTGAATCAGTTCCAAAATTACATCCACCGATACCACAAGGATCAACTACAGTAGGAATAAAAAGTCCGAGACAAAGCCACCACAATATATGATTTCTGAAATGCAGATGATCGGTCAAACTACACATCCCCAAACACCATGAAAACCACCACTCAAATATGATCGGGAGAAGAGTGTTGGGATCTTGATGCAAGAGCAGAGTAAAAGCATCGACACCCAGCATCAATCATTTTCATAACCAGCAAACTCTACCATCAGAACCATCGCAGGAACCACCATTAGTGACTTCATATCATCATCGAAGCGAAGGTGTGGGAAACTATCATGAAGTAGAGATCTAGACATCACAATACCACCACAACCATTAGACTCCAAGAACCACTACTGTGAGAGTCAAACCACCAGAATCTACCACCGAACAACCACTAAAAACATGAAGAAAAACCATAAGAGAACCACCAACATCTGAATGAAAAAAATCCACAAGCACTCGCACCCACTTTTCTTTCTCGAATCCATGATCACTATGAAGTATCCGATCAATGCAAAAGTGAGTGGACCAGACCAACGCTGCTACGGGCTGGATGAACCGGCACCCAGCCATGAGAGGACCACCAAAAAAGTCACTTGAAATACCTAGAAATGAGGCCACAAATAAGGTATTTCCTTTAGATCTGGAATGGGACAGGGGGAATGAAGCCAGAAGATGCTGGAATGAAAAATTGCATTGTTGGGAGGGAATATAGGAACACGAACACATGGGGATCAAGTCAAAATGGAAAGGGGGGAGGAATTCGGTGATGAAAAGAAATAAAAAAGAAATGAAACCAGAAATGAATCAATGATATAGGCTCAAAGCACAATCAAACAAATAAAAAAAAGGAAAAGAAACTCATGTCGCTGATAGTGAGCTCGGGCAAAAGAACCCTAGGTGAGGGAGCACAAGAGTGCCCCCTAAAAAATAATGATATTATAGAAATAAAATCTCACAACTTTGGTAACGTTGAATAATAATATACATAAAATAATAACACTAAATGAAGCTTAAAATATCATGAATAAATTTGGATCCTAATCTGACATGTAAAAGTGGCATTTTATAGACTTATTAAAATAATTGTTGTGCATAACATAACATTTTTCTTAGAGAAGGTAAATTGAGAAAAAATTCCCTTACCATTTTAGAAACATTAAAATCATAACCCCATAAAAAATTGATATTAAAATGAATATGTAAATAAAAAACGTATATAGTAGAATAATAAAGTACATTCATGGGATGTATATACACTACATTGAAGAAATAGGTGGTGAATATAGAATGTGTTTTACAAAATAAAAAATTGAGACCGAAATCTCTTTCCGTATGTCTTGAATTCCATTAAACATGTTTAAAGATATTTTATAATAAATATAAGTTTATTATAAATATATTATAGAATCGTATTCATATATATATATATATATATCACACAATAGATGGTTTTCTTAGGACCTTTTTATTAGTTCTTTATTAACAATACCATTTTGAAGTCGTGTTTTGGGTAACAACAACTTTGTTTTTCATATAAGTTTTTATTTGTTATTTTTGGTACTATTAATTGAATCATGATTTAATAATCTGTAGAATATAAAAAATTAGATAAATATCAGATATATTAAGTACATGTATATAATAATCTTTAAATATTATAAACAAGAAAATTAAATACATTGTTTATAGAAAAGGAAGGTCGAATATATGCATGAATGAAGTTTCCAATTTATTATCATATTGAATAAAATAAGAGTAAGTAATATATATATATATATACATATATATTATCATTAAAATATAATTTTTATGTTATATATATAAAATATTTCTATTTAAAAAATCCTTAATACATTCTATGTAAAGCGTGAATGAATCACATCGCTTCATGAGAGAGTAGTCCACGATATACATGACCGAAGATATTGTATTCCAAAAAAATAGAAATCGTGAGGGTATATATTATATAATAATTAAAATAACATAAATAAATAATAAATATTATAAATATTATATAAAGACATCATGAAAATCATTTTTACCAAGCTTAAGAGGTGGTAATGGAAAAAATGAATGACATTGGTTCACGAGGCGGTCGTCTGATGTACACACAAATGAAGATTTCATAAACCATTTGATAGGAGTGTGTTTGATTTTACACCCTAAAATTAACATAAAAAATATAAGTATATCTTCAATAATGAGTTTGTTATATAAATATGATATAAAAATAATTCATGGGATTTTAGGAAGTAATAAAACAAAAATGATTGTTGGTGAATGTTACCACTTCATTGGGTATCTCTTTTTGGTTTTCCACAAATGCCTAAATATATTGATTTATAAACAAATTACGGCTTCTAGTATTATATTATTTAAATTTTTATATTATTAGTTTAGGTATTGGTTGGAAAAAATGGTTTGATATGTGTGAACAAATAGGGAGAGTGAGTGCCCTTTTATAGTTTAAGAGGAGTGGTATTTTTGAAAATACAAAAAAGTATTCACTATTGGTATGTCTCCCTTACCTAATGTGGCTAAAAAAATAAATAATAATTTATTATAGAGATTATTTTTATATTTAAATCTCTACCAAAAAATAAGTTCATTTATATAATGTTTTTCCTTAACATCTATAATTCTATACTTTTACAATTTAGGTTTTTATTCAAGTAACTAATTTTCTAACCTAGGTAATCTATTCATTAAGACTAATGTAAAGTGATACCTATTATATAATTTATACCCACTTATTTTAAATATTATAACTAATTTATAAAATAAAAATTCCAATTTGTTTTTTTTAATTAATTTTAATAGAAGCGCAAGTAATGTCCAAAAACACTACTTTAACCCTAATCACGCTAACCAAGATTTTAATATTTAGTGGTTAATGTGTTAATTATAAAAAGTAAATTTTTATAATAAATGAAAATTTATCATGTTAATTAAAATTTACAAATCACTTCCATGAAGATAGTATTTTTAAATTTTAATTCATTTAATGAAATATCATTTATTAGAAAATAACATTAATATCAACTTCGACATTATTTATTTAGTTTGATTTTAAAAATATCAATAAAATAATAGAATTTGAATATATTAAGTTGAAACCTATATATCAGGATATATTTATCTATAAAATTTATTTAAGAAAACAATTCATCCAATTTATTTCACTTTTAATATTTTTGGTATCATTTATTTTAGTTAATTAGAAACTAAATAATTTATGTATTAGCATTTCCCAATAATTTAAAGTATTTAATTAATATGTATAATATTAAATTAAAATTTCTGGATAAAAATAAATCATTTAAATTCTAAATAATATTTATATACAAAAATAATTATGCTTTTTACTTATCTAAAAGATTTATAAATATTAAAGGTAAGGAATGTTCTTCTTTTCTTTTTCCTTTTTTAACATATTATCTTGGAAATTTTAATATGATATTATCCAAATAATACATAAATATATATCCAAATGTGTTGAGGGTCTAAATATTTCCATTCAATGGGTTTTGTAAAAGGTGGTAGGTCATTTTACACCTTATATTCTCAGTTAAATTGCTAAGCAAAGTCATTGTTACCTTAATCGTTGTATTTAATATTAACAATTTTCATTAATAATTATTGTAACAAAATATTTTTACCCTATTAGATAATATGAATTATTATTATTCCAAATATGGAATAAATTATTTAAAATTAAAGTCATATATTTGGAATAATTTATTTTAAAATTAACCCACATATATTTTTAAGGAGAAAATTTTCAAACATTTACGAAGTATTTATATCCAATTTCAATATAATATTTCTTAAAATTGTTTAATTATATTAATATATTTTTAATTTATCTAATTATACTATGAAACAAATTTAAAATATAATTTAATTATATAAATTTTTTTGAAAAGGGTGGTTTTCAATTAAAATTCAGTATTTTTTACTATTCATAAAAATTAATCTTTTCTGGAAAATCACAAAAAATAACCTATTATAATTTTAAAATTACAATTTAAAAAATTAATTTTATTTATATATAATTTAATTTTTTTTCAAATTTTTTTTAAATAAGTGCGCAATTAAAAGGTGATAAAACTAATTTTTATAAAAATACAGCTTTTAAGCTTAAAATTTAATTTATTATTATATGTTTTCTAGAAAAAATATAAGATGAATGTTAAAAATTTTATTTAATATATAATATAAAGTTTTTATTTAAATCATTAACCAAAAGACATTTTTTAAATTTATTTACATAAAACACACTTCTATACATAAAAATAATATTTCGAGAAAAGATTATCATTATTTATAAAAGGGTATTATTTTTCTTTCTATCAAATTTGGTTCCAAATAATTGATTTTCTAAACATTAAAAAACAAAATTTTTATAAATTAGTTAATTATTTTCATAATCTCTATTCTAATGGATATTTTATAACTATAATAATATTGTAATATTGTGCCACATTTCATTTAAACTCGATGTTTAATGTAACGGAAGATAAGCTCATTGTTGCATGTAATACAATCTAAAATTGGTATTTTTTGCAATAAAATCCAAAATAATTATTTTAGTTACCACATGTTAATATATGTGTTTCATGTAGTGAATGATTAACATTTTGTTTCTTGTAATTATATCTTATCTTGGTGTATCGTGTAGTGAAATCCATCAATTTTTTTTAATTTATATGAAAAATACAAATTTAAAAAAACTCATGGTGTTACATTTATTAAACTATGAAATTTATAAAACATGAATATCAAAAGATATTTAAAATTTAGAATCATTTATTTTCTAGAAATATCCTTCAAATGTGTTAGAAATATGGATTTTCCTCAGACACATAAGATATTATCATTGATTCATTCACGATTTCTACAAGATAGTAACTCCTATGTCTTCCTTAATGAAGTGGGATTGATGTTTATATAGCATATATGAATGTATTATTCCCTAAATCCATGTGATATTATATATTAGTATATTTTATGTCATAAAGTTTTCTAAAAACATGGCAAAGGATTTAAATAAATGAGTTTTGGTTATATCATACTTTTTGATATATAGGCATCATATAGGTTATCATGGTCAATATTATTATACAACATGGTTGAATCATAGTTCCATAAATTTTAATGTAATATTCATTTGAAATTTCGATAATTTATCTAAGGCAATATATTATAAATGAGATAACACTCAAATATCCTACATATAGACTATTCGTGATCGTCTATTTCATAATATGAAATGGATTGGAGTGTGTATGGGTGAGGGTTACATGATATATAAAAAAGGATTTACTCTGGAATTTATAACATTAGTGAGGAAATTATTAAGATAGGGGAGAATTATTATATACTATATAAAGAACTTTATCCCATGATTTGTTTTTATGCAATTCTCTAGCAAGACTCTAGTTGATACCTATCCCTACTGAACCTCACTTCTTTCATCATACTTAGTATAATAGAATACTAGCATATCATTGATGTTTGTATGGTCCTGGCCAAAATTGTTTGGTTTATTTAGTGAAATCCATGTATAACCATTAAAGGTAAGATTCTTCTTGATATTACATAATGATATTCATGAAGCATATAATGAAGGCAATTACAATAATATACTCTAGGGAAAGATAAATGATATTTATTTGTAATTTCATTTGATTTGAGTTTGAAATGCATAGTGATGTTGTGTTTTATTTCTTTTATCAATTTCCTCTCCTATTATTAATAATTAATTATTCATTATAAAACCTTAATTGGTATGAAAGAGATACCATACATTTTTATTAATGAAATATATTTTTTAAAATGATAAATAGAGACCAATAATACATTATCCAATAACAAAATATTGATTAGGATCAGGAACTTACATTATAGGATAATTTAATTTTTATTTCCTATACTTAACATTACATATATGAAAACATAATGTGCATTTCTTGGTCCATGGGAATGACTAGTATATATTATAGAGTATGATACATCAAAACCCACAGTTGAATTATATACTATATGTTATGATATAGGTGATAACGTAGGTTATAACTATAAAGACCCGGCCTTAAACCTTACTTAATCTTGAGTTATTTCAACAATATACATTGAGAATCTTTTCCGGTTTATATTTTTAGATAATTAGATCATAAATCATGCATTACATTCCACATTTGAACCAAGTGGTTACGTAAAAGTTAGTATTCATTTTTTCCCATCAATGGAAACGTATTTAAAATAAAACATAGATTCTTTCCTGACACTTCCTTGACACTATCATCTTATCATGTACCTATCCCTTGACCTGTGAAAAACATTTCAAAAACCTGGGATGAGCATAAAAAGCTCAGTAAGGGATATAGAAATACGGAAAGGAATCATGAGTACCTGTATATATAAGAATCAATGAAATCATACATTACTCATAAAACATAATCACGTTAACATACCTCATGAAATAATAAGATTTATTAATAACTCAAAGAAATCATAAAACATAAAGGTAACTTGAGGCATTCATAACATTATTACATAGGGAGTAACCCTCATGGTTACGTTTGGAATACCCATCACAGTATATTCCCTAAATCTCTTTAGATAAACCTTAACGTTTAACCCCTTTGCGTTACCCAATGCATTGGAGATCTATATCGGGCTCACCGACCCCTAGTTTATCATGGAACCACCTGTCTTCATAAACAATTCCCAAGAACCGTATCATAATCGTATCACATAAAACATGCATAAAGGAAACATAACATTTCCACATTTCAATCACAATATATCAATAACACATAAACAAATTATCAAACATACCAAAATAAAAGAAACGTAAAACATGGTATTTATTTTTCAAAAACAAGTTATGGCTTGTAGAGGAAGCCGAAACTCAAATAATAGTCACGACGACGGAGAAGTCATTGTCACCGCATACGTACGACAAAAAAATTCCCTTTTGTAGTTTAGTAAATGATTCGTATAAAAAAGATTTGTTTGGAGTAAACATAAAATTCAAAGTGGTTTATACACCGTATAAAATAAAGTTTTTTATAAAACAAAATAAGCCTCAACGAAAGGAGATTGAGATGAAGTCCCTTATGAAGAAGGTATCCTTTAATTAAGGATAAATAAATCTCATAATTATATGTGAAAAATATAAATATACCCAATATAAGTGGATATTAAGTGTAAAACAATCAACGGTAATTCAAACATATTCAAAGGATGACATATTCAATAACTACATGTTGAACCCAAAGAAATCAAAATTGGGTTAAGAAGTTCCCTTAATAAAATTCCACAGCCTAATAGCGTCACATTAAAATTCATAAAATTATTTGATGAGTGGTAAAATGGTATCTCATCACTAGGACATAAAATTTACATCAATAAGGATATATAATAACATATCCCACCATAAAAATATGTAAATTAAAAGGCATAACAATATAAGTATTTTAAATATAGGAGGGTCAAAGGTTCCCTTACCGACTTGGGTAACTTTCGAAACGTACACCCCATGAAAGAAGGACTATAAAACATTGATGTAAATACTCATAAATGAAATTATATTAAACAAAGAGTAGAATAAAGGGAATTACATAAACCACTTAAAGTAAATGGTGGAAAATGTAACATAAATCTCATGGGAATAAAAGTGATATGAAAAACCCCTTACGAAAACGTGGCAGCCTAACGGCGCTACTTAAAACTTCCAAAAATGGATTTATGAGATAAAATAGGGTATCTAATAATATGAACATAAAAATTAAATAATTAGTAACATAAAAGAAGATCCCCAAACATAAGAAATAAGAGATTAATATAAAATAAATAAAAGAGAGTACTTAAAAAGAAAGATAGAGGTAAGATCCCTTACGAAAATTCAGCAGCCTAACAGTGCCACTTAAAAATTCATAAAATGAATTGATGAGAGTAAGAGGGGGTATCTTATCATATGGAAATAAAAATTACAGTATGGTTAATATAAAAGAACATCCTCGAACATAAGAACATAAAGCACAAATTAAATTACATAAAAGAGGGTACTTGAAAAGAAAGAGAGAGGTCGGATCCCTTACGAAAATTCGGTAGAAAACGACGCCACTTAAAAATTCATAAAATGAATTCATGAGAGTAAGAGGGGGTATCTAATAATATTAAAATAAAAATTATAGTATGGTGAATATAAAAGAACATACTCCAACATAAGAACATGTTGAATAAATGAAATGACATAAAATAGGGTACTTGAAAAGAAAGAGAGAGGTTAGATCCCTTACCTCAATTCTGACTTGTCTTGTTCATTTCTTTATATTCCTGAATAATAAACATTTTTAAATTTATAATTGCTTAAGGAAATACATTAAAGTTTATTACTCAATTAATATCATATATTATCATGTTATAATAATTAGTTAATTATGTGTGTTCATATCAAAAATTTTATCGATGTTCGGTAAATGAGTAAAAAATGATCTTCTTTGAAAAGCACTGTCAATGTAGTTGTATTTAAATCATATCCAGAATAGTATTAATGATTTAAATATCATATATATCCATTATATATTCGTTTTATACTTATTCCATAATCTTTTGTGATAAAAAGAAATGAAATGAACCGTTCATGGAGACGGTAGGTCGTACGTACGCATGAATGCTACTTTCGTTGCTTTGGCACATTAATGGAATTAAAAATAAATGAGATATATATTTAAATTATAATTAAAGTATAATATATATTTTATATAGGTCACATATTTTCATTAATTTCATTCTTTATACATTCCATGTATTGCATGAACGAGTCACGTCACTTGAGGGGGTGGTAGTCCACACTTCCTCTTATGAAATTATCGCATTTTCACAACATGAAAAGCATAAAGGTATGTTTTAAATATAAAATACAGAAGCATATAGAAATCATAAATACCATATATATCATATATAAAATACAGTGACATCATAATGACCACCAAGAAAGGTGTTAATAGAATATTGAACAATCATCCTTTCATAAGGAAGCAATTCACCATCCATAGAAACAATATGTTCTTTAACCATTAGACGGAGGTGTGGGTAAGTGTACCACGAATAATTCACATAAAAAATCCTATTATATTGAATATACTTGTTTTGTTACAAAATAAATTAATAAAAAGATTTTATGGGGTTGGAGAAGTAAAATAAAACAAAAGAACACTAGTGAAGACATTACCTTTAAATCGGATAACTCCTCTTGGTTTGAACCAAAAGGGTTTCTTGAAGAGCTTTATGCCAAAGGTAAGGCTCCTAGGATAAATAGAGGTATGTGGAGAGATAAAATGAGCATAGGTTGGTCGAGAAAAAGCCTTGAAAGTTGTGGGTAAGTGGGGTAGAGATGGGGGCCTTTTATAAGAGGCAGGAGGGGCACTCTTGGAATGTCTTGAAAAGTTACTTTATTATAAAATGATTTTCTGATATTAAATGTCCCAAAATTATATATTTCTAGGATAAGGTGATAAGGGTTATAAATACACCCATAAAATTGGTTTTTGACAAGTTTAAGTCTTATATTTTACCTTATCTTCTTATTTTATTTCAATCGTTTATTAAAGAGGTAATCGTTGCATCATCATGGTGTCATAAATAACCTAATTTATTTAATGTCTAAAAATTATAAAAAAAATAATATTATGTAGGAAAGTATTTTATCTTTATAATGGATATTTATAGTCAGAAATATGACTTGTATAACCCCATGAAAAAAATTGTTTTATTAAAACAATACATGTTTGTGACATTTTTATTTCAACTTTAAATAAAAAGTTATTAATGTTATTTTCCGACAAAAGTGGCTCCATGGGGTCCTGAAGTTGACCCATGGATTTCCGTGGTCGGCCATGACTCATCTAATAAAGTTAGGACATGTGTAAAGGTCATTTCATATTATTATAACATTATCTTTATCTTAAATTACACTAATTACCTTTAATCGCGATTAATAAAACATAAAAGTTACTATTCACCAAAAAATTATTTTAATCCCATTGAACCACATTTTAAATCCTAATGGCAACCATGTATGTCATATTTTTGAAATTAAAATCACATAAGTGGTAAAGTTCCATTTAAACAAAAAATTAGTTTTTTAACTACCACTTAGTGGTTCCACTATTCATAAAAAATTGATGTTTTTCAGAAAAATACAAAAAATTCACCCTAAGATATATTTGATATTCCGAATTCAAAAATGATGTCTATTTTACAAAATTAATAACATAAATGTTTCATTAATTAATTTAAAAATTAATTCCCGCTGTCAAAACAAATAGCGTGTTTTTAAGAAACAATATCTATTAAAAGATTGACACTTTTTTAAGTCCAATTTCAAAGTGAAATTAATTACAATGGACACCATTCGATTAAATGGTAAAAATATATTCTAATTGAACTTTAAAACCAATTAAAATATGATCTAATCATATAAATAAATTTTATTAAAAAGAGGTTTTGAATTAAAATACAATATTTTCACTAAAACTGATCTTTTTTGGAAAAATAACTAAAATTTACACAAAGTAAATTTTTGATGTCCAGATTCTAAAGATGGATTTTATTTTGTCAAATATGACATAAAAAATCGTCAAAAGTATATTTAAAAAGGGTTCACCATTAAAAGGAGGTTAATCGACCTTTTAAAGAATATTAGAAGATTTATGCTTAAAATTGGATTCATTCGCATTTTAAGCCTCTAACATTTGTTGGGAAAAAGTAAAAATATTTGGCAAACATATATAATCATTCTGTAGTTAGTTCTGTTCATTCTCACCATTACAATTGTTAGGCGTTAACTACCATTTAAAATAATATTATTTTATTATTAGAGTGCAACGTAAGATTTCAAATAATCTCATTGTTGCGTATTGGGTACACCATTGAGCATAACGTTCCCTTTAAATTAATACTGAAATTTTATTAAAAAATATGGATAAATATGAAAAAGTAATATTCTTTATTTACCTGGTATGTTACATACTTCCCCCATTTTGGGAATTTTGTCCACATAATTTTTAAAATTGGGCTTGGAAAATTCATTGAAATCCCCACATCAGAAAAAGAGTAAATTAAACTGTCACTTTAAAAGAAAGAAAGGGAAGTACAAAGGTCACACAGGTTAACCCATACTAGGATTCCTTGTAGTAAACCATGGATATAGAAGAAAAAAAGGGTCATGTTCGGAGGGAGAGTGATAGAAAACATGTTTTGGAGAAAGTTATCCACCAGAAAATCACAAACTGGTGATGGGTTAAACGGTATTTGATTCCCCCGTAGGAAAAGTTAACAGACAAATTTTTTTTAAGTTACTTTTCATTGTGAAATTTATTTATGAGCTTCAATAAATCATAAGGAAACATACTTACTTGTCTTGTAGACTCTCATGTCCTACTATATTTATTACATAAACTCATATTTTTTCCAAAAGACGAGTATTTAGGATTACTTGCCCACATTAAGAGAGCTATAATCAACTTCTAGAGAATAACTTAATCCACAAAAGAGCACAATATATTTCCCATGTCTTTAGACCTTATCCAAAACCAAAATTGTTAGAACATGATCAGATAATCCACAAATGGATAATCCTTTATAAAAAAGAAAACCTATTCTCAATCTCCAAAATTTGACCAACAAAACCCAAAGTTCAACAAAGACCGTTCAATAAAAAAATTTTCCATAAAATTATTTAAAGTAAACCAAAATAAGATTGAAACACAAATATTTAAAGTATTTAATCACATAGTCTTCCAATGTAAAAATTAACATTTATCTCCAATTAACATCAGTTGCTCTTAAAGTCTCATATTGAAAAGTAATTAACCTAATCACATATCCTCTATGATAGGTTAATAATTTCCATAGATAATCTAAAATCAACTTACTCTTGATTCATAAAATCATCTAACTATAAATAATTAGTCAAACTAACCAGGGAGTTCACGTAGTCTAGTGGTAGGCAATAAATACCAGTCTCACTTTGGTTGTGTGTACGATTCACTCAGCTTTGTCCGACGTGACGGGTTGCCACACAGTCTGCGTGTTGTCTTTTTTCCAAAACTATATAATTCATAAAACATTCCCCAAAACGAGATAAAATCTTCAAAAATAATCATAACATATTTTAACCTCAATTTTATCTCAAGCCGTTCATTTTCCATCATAACATATAGTAACCCATAATTACCTCAAAAGTAAGGATCATATAAACCCTAATGGCTACCTTTATAATTATCACCTGAACTTCCACATCGAGTTGGTTCTCTCATACAAGATGCATTAGAGAACTCACCAAGGTTTAAGTGGTTGATCATGACTCATAATAGTTGGTTTATAATAACCATGAGATTTCTCATTGAATCCCCCATTTCATACAGTCTCTCAATTAGAGAACCACCACAGTTTCCTTCAAACCCATTAATTTGTCACTTTGGTGTCTGCTAGATCCATCCATTTACTAAAACCAAAAAGGTCAGTGTGAGTATATCAAAAAAATAATCATGTACTAAAGAGGAAGATAAACACTAAGATATACTTATCCAAGTTTTCTCAAACTCATTCCAACATTAAAAAATAATAATGACTCTATCTAATATAATAACTATTGTGGTTATACACAACTTGTCACTTATGCTTAAACAAAAATATAACCTCTAAAGTTAACTAAACCGACCTTTGATAGAAACTTTAAGGACTCGACATTAAACCTTACTTAATCTTGAGTTATTTCATGAATAAACATTGAGGATCTTTTTAGGTTTAGATTTTTAGAGAATTAGATCATAAATCATGCATTACATTCTACATTTAAACAAAGTGGTTACATAAAATATAGTATTCATTTTTTCCCATCAACGAAAACGTATTTAAAATAAAACATGGATTCTATCTTGACACTTCCTTGACACTATCATCATATCATGTACATTTCCCTTGACTTGTAAAAAACATTTCAAAAACATGGGATGAGCATAAAAAGATCAGTAAGGGATACAGAAATACGGAAAGGAAACTTTAGTACATGTATACATAAGAATAAATGAAACCATACATTAATCATTAAACATAAGCACGTTAACATACCTCATGAAATAATAAGATTTATGAATAAGTCATAGGAATCATAAGACATAAAGGTAACTTGAGGCATTCATAACATTATTACATAGGGAGTAACCCTCATGGTTATGTTTGGAATACCCATCACAGTATATTCCCTAAATCTATTTAGAGAAACCTTAAAGTTTAACCCCTTCGCATTACCCAATGAATTGGAGAGCTATATCGGGCTCACCCACCCTTATTTTATCACAGAACCACCCGTCTTCATAAATAATGCCCAAGAACCATAACATAATCGTATCACATAAAACATGCAAAAAGAAAACATAACATTTCCAAATTTAAATAACAAGGTATCAATAACACATAAAAACATTATCAAAAACATTTTCAATATCAAAATAAAAGAAAAGTAAAACATGGTATTTATTTTTCAACAAAATCTTATGGCTTGTAGAGGAAGCCGAAACTCAAATAATAGTCATGGCGGCGGAGAAGTTGTTGTCGCCTCATACATACGACAAAAAAACATTCCTTTTTGTCATTTAGTAAATGATTTGTATAAAAAAGATTACTTTTGAGTAAACATAAAAGTCAAAGGGGTTTATACACTGTATAGAAGAAAGTTGTGTATAAAACAAAATAAGTCTCAATGAAAGGAGATTGAGATGAAGTCCCTTATAAAGATGGTATCCTTAAATTAAGTATAAATAAATCTAATAATTATGTGTGAAAAATATAAATACACCCAATATAAGTTGATATTAAGTGTAAAACAATAAAATGTCATTCACACATATTCAAATGATGACATATCCAATAACTACATGTTTAACCCAAAGAAATCGAAATTGGGTTAAAAAGTTCCCTTGGTAAAATTCGACAGCCCAACAGCATAACTTTAAAATTCATAAAATTAGTTGATGAGAGAGAAAATGGTATCTCATCACTTGGACATAAAGTTTACATCAATAAGGATATATTATAACATATCCCAACAGAAAAAGATGTAAATTAAAAGACATAACAAAATAAGTCTTTTAAAAATAGGAGGGTCAAATGTTCCCTTACCGACTTGGGTAACTTTCGAAATGTACACCCCATGAAAGAAGGACTATACAACATTGATGTAAATAATAATAAATGAAATTATATTAAAAAAAGAGTAGAATAATGGGCAGTACATACACCACTCAAAGTAAATGGTTGCAAATGTAGCCTAAATCTCACGGGAATAAAAGTGAGATGAAAAACCCCCTATGAAAACTCGACAGCCTAACGCCGCCACTTAAAACTTTTAAAAATGGATTTATGAGATCAAATAGGGTCTCAAATAATATGAACATAAAAAAGTACATAATGAGAAATATAAAATAACATCCCCAAAAAGAATAAATATGAGCATAAAAGAAAAGACATAAAAGAGAGTCCTTAAAAAGAAAGAGAGAGGTAGGATCCCTTACGAAAATTCAGCAGCCTAACAGCGCCACTTAAAAATTCTTAAAATGAATTGATGAGAGTAAGAGGGGGTATCTCATCATATGAAAATACAAATTACAGTATGTTTAACATAAAATAACATCCTCCAACATAAGAACATGGAGAATAAATGAAATGACATAAAAGAGGGTACTTGAAAAGTAAGGGAGAGGTCAGATCTCTTACGAAAATTCGGCAGCCTAACGACACCACTTAAAAATTCTTAAAATGAATTGATGAGAGTAAGAGGGGGTATATCATCATATGAAAAAAAATTACAGTATAGTGAATATAAAAGAACATCCTCCAACATAATAACATGGAGCATAAATGTAATGACATAAAAGAGGGTACTTGAAAAGAAAAAGAGAGGTCGGATCCCTTACCTCAAGTCCGCCTTGTCTTGTTCATTTATTTATATTCCTGAATAATAAACATTGGTCAATTCATAATTTCTTAAGGAAATACTGTAATGTTTATTATTCAATTAATATCATATATTATCATGTTATAATAATTAGTTAATTATGTTATTTCATATCATACGTTTTGTCGATGTTCGGTACATGAGTCAAAAATGATCTTGTTTGAAAGGCATTGTCAATGTAGTTGTATGTACATCAAATCCATAATAGTATTAATGATTTAAATATCATATATATCCAGTAAATATTCGTTTTATTCTTATTCCATAATATTTGGAGATAAACAGAAAAGAAATGAATCGTTCATGGAGACGATAGTAGTACGTACACATGAACGCTACTTTCATTGCTTTGGCACATTAATGGAATTAAGACTAAATGATATATATATATATATATTATAATTACAGTATAATATATATTTTATATAGGTCACATATGTTCATTAATTTCATTCTATATGTATTCCATGTATTGCATGAACGAGTCACATCACTTGAGGGGGTGGTAGTCCACACTTCCTCGAATGAAATTATCGCATTTTCACAACATGAAAATCATAAAGGTATGTTTTAAATATAAAATACAGAAGCATATAGAAAACATAAATACCATATATATCATATATAAAATAAAGTGACATCATAATGTCCACCATGAAAGGTGTTACGAGAAGATTGAACAATCATCATTTCGTGAGGCAGTAATTCTCCATCCACAGAAATAGTATGTTTTTTAACCATTAGACGGAGGTGTGTTTAATTGTTGCATGAATAATTCACATAAAAATATCCTAGTATAATTATGATACTGGTGTTGTTACAAAATAAATGAATAAAAAGAGTTTATGTGGTTGGATAACCAAAATAAAACAAAAGAACACAAGTGAAGATGTTACCTTTAAATCGGATAACTCCTCTTAGTTTGAACCAAAAGGGTTTCTTAAAGAGCTTTCTGCCAAAGGTAAGACTCCTAGGATGAAGAGAGGGATGTGGAGAGATAAAAAGAGCAGATTTTGATTGAGCCAATGGCATTATAGGTTAGGGTAATGGGGTAGAGTTGGGAACCTTTTATAAGAGGGAGGAGGGGCACTCTTGGAATGTCTTGAGATGTTACTTTATTATAAATGATTTTCGGATATTAATGGCCCCAAAATTGTATATTTCGAGGATACGGTGATAAGGGTTAGAAATAAACCCATCCGATAGGTTTTTTACATGTGTAAGTTTTAGATTTTACCTTATCTTCCCATTTTATTTAAATCGTTTTTTAATGAGGTAATCGTTGCAACATCATGGTGTCATAAATAAATTAATATATTTAATGTCTAAAAATTATTAAAAAAATACTATGATGTAGGAAATCTTTTTATCTTTCTAATGGATATTTATAGTCAAAAATATGACTTGTATAACCCCATGTAAATATTTTTAGTAAAACAATACATGTTTGTGACACTTTTATTTTAACATTAAATAAAAAGTTATTAATGTCATTTTCCTAACAAAGTGGCTCCATGGGGTTTCCATGTTGACCCATGGATTTTTGTGGTCGGCCATGACTCATCCAATAAGGGTAGGACATTTTTCATGGTCATTTCATATTATTATAACAATATCTTTACCTTAAATTACACAAATTACCTTTAATCACGATTAATAAAACTTAAAAGTTATTATTCACTAAAAAATTATTTTAATTCCATTGAACCAGATTTTACATCTTAATGACAACCATGTGTGTTAGATATTTTAAATTCAAATCACAGAATTGGTAAAATTTCATTTAAACAAAAAATCAATTTTTAACTACCACTTAGTGGTTTCAATATTAATCCAAAATTGATGTTTTTTAGAAAAATATCGAAAATTCACCCTAAGATATATTTGATATTCTGAATTAAAAAATGATGCCTAATTTTAAAAACTCAAAACATAAAATTTTCATTAATTAATTTAATAATTAATTCCCGCTGTCAAAACAAATAGCATGTTTTTAAGAAACAATATATATTAAAATATTGACACTAGTTTAAGTCCAATTTCAAAGTGAAATAAATTCCAATGACCACCATTGGATTAAATTGTAAAAATATATTCTAATTTTACTTTAAAACCAATTAAAAATATGATCTAATCATATAAATAAATTATATTAAAAAAAGGTTTTGAATTAAAATACAATATTTTCACTAAAACTGATCTTTATCGGAAAAATAACAAAAATTTACAAAAAGTAAATTTTTGATATCCATATTATAAAGAAGAATTTTATTTTTTCAAATATAACATATAAATTCTTCAAAAGTATATTTAAAAAGGGTTCACCATCAAAAGGTGGTTAATTGACCTTTTAAAGAATATTAGAATATTTATGTTTAAAATTGGATTCATTCACATTTTAAGCCTCTAACATTTATTGGAAAAAGTAAAAACATTTGACAAAAATATATAATAATTTTTTAGTTAGTTTTGTTCATTCCCGCCATTAAAACTTCTAGGTGTTAACTACCATTTAAAATAATATTATTTTATTATTAGAGTGCAACGTAAGATTTCAAAGAAACTCATTATTGCTTATTGGGTACGCCATCGGGCATAGCATTCCCTTTAAATTAATATTAACATTTTATTCACAAATATGGATAAATATGAAAAAGTAACACTCTTTATTTACATGGGATGTTACAATAACTAAACTTTGGGTTGCATGAAAAGAAAGAATTGTGTCATAATAATGATATAATATATATATAAAAATATTAAATACAATATCTAAGGGCTACTATTCGATATTTAAGGGACTAAATGGGTAAGGGTTACACCATTGGAGTTATTAATACATATGAGTCTTTTCTTTAATAAAGAAGTGAAAAAACTGATATGTAATGGCCACCTTATGAAAGTATTTTTTTATAAGCAGTGATATGGTTATCAGTCATAAGATACATCTAATGACTCTTACATAGTTTAATCACTTCATCCCTATCAATCATATTTTATGATTCCCTTGATATCGATAAATATAAATTGGTCGGTTTTATCTTCTTAAAGTTCAATTGGGTATTGAATTGTATAATTTATAATTTTTTATAAATTATAGTAAAAGGTATTTGGGGATATTTCTTAATATAATTATATATATTTATATATTGATTAAAAAATATTTATAACTAATTAATTAAATTTTTATGAAACATTTATTAATAAATATTCCATAGTATTAAGTGTTAACCATAAAATATCCTTTTTAAATGTTACACACCATGTTTTTAATTTTTATACAAATTCTATATATTTAAATTATTTGGGTGATTTATAAAGTTTTTGTTAATGAAATACCTTTTTATTTATTAAAACAATGAAGAGAAAGAACATAAATTAAAAACATATAAGAAAATGGAAGCCAATGATCAGAGGCGATGAAAGAAATTAAGGTTGAGTTCATCAATCCTCACAAACCAATTTTAAAATTATAGAAGACTCTCAAAGAAGGAAAATATTTCAACATCACTTATCAAATAACCATATTATGTAAGATAATCATCCATAATATAGCCTTATATGTATGTGTGAGGTAGAATATTACCCCCTTCAATCTTCATGTGATACGCCTGAATAAAGTAAGGGATTGAAAAGTTGGATGAATATGAATTATTATAAACATTTACAATAATTACATAATTTAATTTAATGTAAGTTAGTTGGATACCCCTCTCATGTCATATGTTGATACTATGTAATAATACCTTAGTCTTTATGATAAGTGAGGATCCATGACTAGTGTTTGTAGAGAACATGAGAACCAATGAGATAAATAAATAATGTAATACACCTCACATTTCCATAAAATTTTCACATAACAAACCATCGATATTCATTTTAAATTATATATATATATATATATATATGGGATTTTATCAGACCTAGTTCCCTCTAGACTTAGTAGTACAACTATAAATCAAGTTTTGGATCTATCTCTACAAATAATGAATGAATTCTCCTAGAGAAACTCCTTTAATGCTGAAATATATATCTTGGTTCATTTTTTCTCTCCAATGTGGAGTTTAATTGAAGTATAGTGAATCAGTTCCATGAATGACCTCACTTTTGGTGCATTATAGTATCCAAAACACATCCACAAAAAAATAAAAAATATAAAATACTTTTATGATTTTTTGAGATGTGTATGAACCTTCATCCAAGAAGGGATTCAAAGGAATCCAATATAGGAATCAAATACATAGTGTTACAAAATTAACTCCACGAAACCACTACCCATGGGAATTTGGGGAAGTGGTTATTAATCCAATGACAGAAAATGTTTTGTTAAGAATATGATGAAAGGGATGTGTAAAGTGTTCATGCGGATTTAATTTTTGTTTTATATGTTTTTTAAACACATAAATAATGTTCAAAATAATTGTTTTCTTCATTTGATGGTTTTCTAATTATTGGAATAGAACCAGGGATGTTTTAGGGTTAAATAGTGGTGTTTGATGATTTTTAAAGTTAAAGTTGAAAAGAGAAAAAATAATGGCTACTCAAGACATGACCAATTTGAAAAGACATGGTCTTAGGAAGCTAAGTTGACTACACTTTGGTGTAATGACGAACATGAAATAATAAGTAAACTGGTAAGTGAAATCTAAAATAGGAATTTATAAAAAGAAATTTATTTGAGATAGTTTATTATTAGAAAATAATATACTCCGATATATCTTAGAGGCAGAAATGGTGGATTTTATAGAAGTTTGGTATTTCTGAAAAACATCATATAAGGATTAATATTTAAGTGTCTTATCTATGATGTATAAGGTTACTTATTCAAATAATTATTGAATTTATAGGAATAGAAAAAGTGAAGAGTAATATATGGTATAAAAATGAAAAATATTTTAAAAAGTCCTTGAAATATATACGAAGTATATTCCTAGTGAGTGAAACAACTTGGAAGTTATTTGAGGTTCATAATGGGGAGCCCCACACCATGACCCATTCCATAGTGTGTGAGAAATATTCTTGTATGAAATTATCAGTGATGAAAATACTATGGGACATGGTGTTTTGGAAGGAGTTCAAAATACGTTTTGAGTATTTTGATTTTAATAACATACAAAAAACCATGGTGAAACCTATGGTTAGTGAGAAGGTATAGAAATGGTGCACAATACATTGTGGTGAGTAATTATCAAGGCGTGGTTAGAAGAGAGTTCCAAATTTTCAGTGAATCTATTATCATGGATCAATTGAGGTGTTAAAGTATAATCATACTTTATATCAATTGTTTGACCACAATAATGGTGAAAAAGAGATCTTGAAAGGTCCAATACTCAAAATAAAGTTGGAGTAGTTACAATGATGTTTTTCTTGAATTTAAATATGGATTTCAAATTAAAACATTAATAAATTTTGTTATTGTGTAAGTTAAATTGAACAAGGTCCTACATTGAATGTATGTATTATTAAATTAATCAAAGAGATAGAATGTAGGTTGAAAATTTATTGTGTGAAGTTCAATTTTCTTAATAACAATACAGTGGTATATGATAATACTAACAATGGTACATGTAAAATAATAAAAATAGAAAGATAACTATATTGGGTTGTGTGTAATCAGCACAACTATTTCAAGTGGTGATGTAGAAGGAAGTTACACTTGATCTATAAAAAAAGAAGTGCATAAGTACTACAATATTATTGTGAGGAAATAATTTGGTGAAAAAGGACAATACCTACCTTAATAAAAAAAATTCTACAGTGAATTTAGTGAAAGGATACTAATTGTGAAGGTGAGTGAAGAAGAATTTAGAATTGATTAGGGAATCAATGATAAAATTGAAAAAGATATGAAATGTGTGTCATGCTAAATAAGATACTCAAATATTATCTCTTAAAAATTTCTCAACTTTAAAAGGATAATAAATTCTTGAAGAAGGATTGTTAATTGTCAATTAACATTAACAGTGTCGAAAAAGTGTAAATTTTTAAAAATGATATTGACAGATTAAATAAGTTTTATGATGATAAAAGGAATATTTAAATTAACATAGAAATTATTTTAAAAGAAAATATAAGCTAACAGGATATTATCCAAGAAAATTTGATTTATTCAAAAAATAAATTATATAAATAAAAATACACATTTCAAAACACCACTCTTGCAGTTATAGAAATCTCAAAGAATAATATTATGAAAACTGTTGATGTATTATAGAATGATGACACCCGAATATCACAATAAATGTCAAATTAGAAGGTTAATAAATATATTGGAAATGTTTGTGGAATTTGTGATTCAAATTCACTACTAAATATTGTAACATTTAGGAAAAAATTAGATGATTCTCATAAATTTGGAAATTCTAGGAGTGCTGATTTGAAAGATAAAACTGATATATATGATGATTTTAAAAGATAAGGGAATAATTATATAGAAAATAAAAATATTTTTGGCGTGTAAATTTCTTTTTCAAAATAAAAATATCTATAATTTATTCCCTACATATTAAAGATGATTCGGTGTCAAAATCATAACAATATCCTATTTTAAAATATAAGCATGGATTTTATTGATATTGTTGGCCTTTGTATGCTTTAAGAACATGAAAAGGATAATTTGGATAAATTACCAATATTAATATTAGTCTATAATTTATAAAAGACACATATTTATGGGGATTTAACCTAATAAAATTTGAAATGGTTTGAATAAATTTAAAAAGTCTTGATTGAAGGTTCGGAATAAGTTGCATATATTTTACGAAAAATTTAAAAAATGTGTCCAACTGAGTCAAATTACTAATGATTTTCATACCATTGTAATTTAAAAACATAGTATTTAATACAATACTAAAAATTATCAAAATAATAAAATAAAAATAAATTGATAAATAATTTATTGTTGATATTTCACACAAACATCACAATGGAAACACCAATGTATTTTATATAGTGGATGATAATCCCATATAATAAGAGATGTATATATATTAAATGATGTTATGAGGCCATATAAAGGATTTATTTCCTTTTATAATGGTGGGGTAATCAAAATTAGATAAATTACTTTAATAATCACTATAGGATACAAGTTAGAATTTAAGAACACATTATTTTTTCATAGGTTGAAAACTAATTTAATAATAGTGTATCAAATTTATAATAAAAAACAACAAATAATATTGTAGAATAATTAATGTTTTTTGAATAAGTTCAAAGATTTAATTTTTGTGATGATTGGAAAAATTACTCTTGAAAAATAATTTTAGGTTGGAAAAGGATTGAAAAAAATAATCCTTGTAAAAATAACAAAGTGTAAGTTAAGAAGAATTTAGAGATATTTTATTTCAATGATAGTGGAAAAAATACTAAAAAAAGATGTTTTGAGATCAAAAGAAGTATTGACCAAGGAAAGAAAAGAATTAAGGATTCTCCATTTCAAGACGACAATGTGAAATTTATGAAAATGAAAAAGTGAAAAAAAATAAAAAGATTTAATATTTAAATGTCACATTGAAAAATTAAAGAAGAGTATGAGTTCACCTAATCTGAGATGGTATTTAAAGAAGTAATTAGATGATATAATTGGTTTTCAATCCAAAGGAGAGTTTGATATAAATCCATAGAGGTATAATAAAAACTCTCTTCTTTAATTCTTCAATTCATATGTTATGATGATTATATCCCCTTTCACTTATTATTAGGATTATTATTTTAAAAGGGGTATAAAGAAAGCATAAATATCTTTATTTTTATCCCTTACTATTTTTAAAAAGGTTGAGAAAACTAAATAGGGTAGAATCCAAAGATATGTTTTAACATAATGGGGGAGAGATCTTTTATTTATGAGGATATTGTATTTAAAGAGAGTTTTGAAAATAAGTAATATCTAAAAACATCATGTAAAATATTTTAACATGATTAGTGATAATGTATTTAAGACCCTAATTTACAAAGGATCAATATAAATTTTTATAAATTATGTATGATTTATTCTTAGTAGGTATCAAGAGGTATCAAAATATGTGAATTAAAGTGATTGTAAGTCCTTATTATATAAAAAATCATTTTATTGTTTAGTGAACTCTTTGAAAACACTAATTTGTATCACATTGGTTTTTAAATATTTAATATTTTAATTCTAGATTTTTTATGTTTGAAGAGTGGTTTATATTAAATGGTTTCCAAAAAATTCAAAGCAGATTATTTTTTATCCTATGAATAGATAAGTTATGTTACGTATAAAAAGAAGGTTAATTGGAGAAATATTTCAGTGGATATGATTTTTGTGTCATGTTTTATTTTAAAAAAAATAGATAATTTTCAAAATAATTTTTTTCATGATATTTCATTTGAGTTAATGTATGTTCTATGGTTTTGGAATTATTGGAAGTACATGGATGGATTTTTGAGGTTGAAGATTGATGTTTGAGATGTATGGTGAGCATTTAACATCACTACTTCTTATCCATACATGAAATGATTGTGTAGATTGTAAAAAAAGATATAATGAAAATTATTCCCATTACATGGTAATTATGAGAATCCATGGATAGTGGAAGATGAATTCAAAATTCCAAGGTGTAATGAAGAACACAACATATAAAATAAATAAATATATGATCTAAAAAAAATTAGATTACCTTTTAGTTTTAACGATTCCTTAAGATAATAAAATTGAATAGAAAAACTCAGGGAAATATTTATAGTACATCACATCTATGTTAGGAATTTATGAAAATTTCATTATATAAGGAAATGATATTTAAGAGTCTTATATCTGGTATGTAAGCTACTTTTTTCAAATATCGAGCTAATTTCTAAGAATAAATACAATGAAGAACATACTGTGGTACACAAATAGTGTCTATTTTGCAAAGACATTAAAAAATAGATAAATATTATTCCCAAAGAGAGAAATATAATGGATATTAATTTATGTTTGAAATTGGGAGGCCCATGATGTGGTATATGTAATAGTGTGAAAACAATATTCCTATTTGAAATAAATAGTGGAAAACATGACCTGGAATAATGTTTTTTAACTGGTTATTAATAATTTATATTTAGTTTTATAAAAAAGACATAAAAATTTTCTGGGTGAATGAATTTATTAGTGAAAATTCCCATAAATGGAGTACAACACACTATGATGAAGAATAATCAAACAATGACCAGAAGAGATTTTATAGTTTTTAGTCTATAGGATGGTGTGGCTTAGAATATGATTGAAAGTCTAATCATACTCAATTTATATAATATTTGACAACATTAATGGTGTATAAGAGATATTGAATGATATAAAATCTCAAAATTAATAAATATTTGTTAAAAATTAGTTTAATGAATGTTGTTATTTTCATTTGGATTTGAAAATAAAATTCAAACATGAAGAAGTGATGTTTTTATGTATTATAAATTGAATAGGGTGTCTCATTAATGTATTTTTTTTGTTATATACCAAATAGAGAGAGTACAATGTGGAAGAAAAGTGTGTGTAGTGTAGTAAACATAGGAATAATAGAGAATAATATTAGAATACATTAAAATGTTTATCTAAAAGAATATAGAAAAGTGAAAGATCATATGATTGGTTTTTGTGAAATCATCATGGTTGTGTCCTTTGGTTAAGTAGAAGCTAGTAATTCCAATTTTATATAGTCAATAAGTGTAATAGAACTACAATATTCTCAAGATAAAATCATCATAGAAATAAGATAATAACTAACAAAACAAAATAAAATTGTAATGTAATAAGTTTGATCAATTTAGAAACCATTCTACTAATTTTGGGATAAAACATTTTTGATTATCTTATAACACTAGTTAATGGATAAAACCTACATGTTATATCAAAAATTATGATTCTAGTTTATTTTATGGTCTCTACTAATTCCATATCATGACAATTATTAACTAATCAATTTGAGTAGTGAACCTCGTATACTGAGTGTAATTTTTTGTTGATCCCCTCAATGAGGGTGAATTAAGAAGTGAGATCGATCACTCTAAAAGTGATGAAGGTTGATTTCATAAGAAATAATGAAATGGATAAAGATACAATTGTTCACTAATTATCCCCCTCAATGAACCAACTATGCATGGGGCCACTATATAGGTAGTGTGTGGGATCAAATAACTAGGAATATAACCTACATTTGGAATCTCATGTAATACCTTTAATCTGGATCACTACAACTATATGAAATTCACATATTCAGATCTTCAAAATATGAAATATCAATTTTATAGGAATAAACTTATTTTAAATAAAGTATTCCTACAAAACTGTTATCTTTGGGATCACATTAAATGAATGAAAATAATTTTGGGAATAAAATCCATTAGAACTCGGTAAATAAACACGATGATCCTTACCATATAAGAAACAAATGTATACAGATTTTTATTTATAGTACTCCTAAAGAACCTCATGAAGAAAAGATATATAATAGAGAACCTCCCTAACTATAATTATTATTTCCATGAACCTTGTAGAGAGAAAATTATTCTCTTTTCATTGATCCTTCAAAAATGAAATATCACTAGTACCCACAATCTAACGAGCTTGACCAATGATGGAATGAAATGTTGAAACCATATGGTTCAATATTTTAAAAGTGAATCCACCATTACTTTAACCTCCCAAGTAAATAAATAATAATAAATTTTCATATTTATTAGTATTTGTGAATTAGATATTAATTTTACTTTATAGGGGATTCTATATTCGATGCCGTACCCGATACACAACAACGGGTTTCTTTGAAATCTTACATTGCACCCAACGTTGGGTCATACTGAAAAATTATAATATAATATTATTTTAATTGGTAGCTAACACCTAGTTATTTTATTAGAAATAATGATAAGAAATAATCATATAATTATTAAACATTTTTCTTAAATGTTTTTACATTTGTCCTATAAAACTTAGAGGCTTAAAATATGAATTATCAAATTTTAAGCATAAATACTCTAATATTCATTAAAATGTTGATTCACCACCTTTTGATGGATAACCCTCTTTAAATATAATTTTGGTAACTTATATATGTTATATTTGACAAGATAAAATTATTCTTTAAAATTGGGACATCAATATTTACTTTGGGTAAATCTTGGTATTTTTCTGATAAAAATCATTTTTTAATGAATAGTGAAAAACACTATATTTTAATTTAAAACTGCCTTTTAATATAATTTATTTATATGGTTATATTATATTTTTGATTGGTTTTAAAGTTTAATTAGATTGTATTTTTACCATTTAATACAATTTTGGTCATTTGAAGTAATTTTACTTTGAAATTTGACATAAACAAGTGTCAATCTTCGGATAATTATTATTTTTTAAAAGCATGCTTTTTGTTTTGACGATGAGAATTAATTTTAAATTTATAAATGAAACATCTATGTTTTGAATTTTGGTAAAATAGACATAATTTTTTAATTATTAATATCAGATATATATTAGGCTAAATATTTGGTAATTTTCTGAAAACCTTCAATTTTTTATGAATAGTGAAAATACTGAGTAGTAGTTAAAAAATTGAATTTTTCATATAAATGTAATTTTACCACTTCTGTAAATTTAATTTAAAAAATATGACATATATGGTTGTGTTTAGTAAGTAAAATGTGGATCAATAAGATGAAAGTAGTTTTTATTGAGTAGTAACTTATGAATTTTATTTACCACGATTAAAGGTAAATTGGGAAATTCAAGGTAAAAATAATATTATAATAATATTAAATTACCCTAAAATGTGTCATAATCCTATTTTTTGGTAAATATCCGACCATGGTAATCCATGTGTCAATTTGGGTACCCCATGGAGCCACATAAGAGTGATAATGACACTTTATAATAATTAATTTAATGTAATGAAAAAATGATATAAACATATATATTTTATAAATAAATTATTACATGAGGTCATATAAGTTATCTCTTAAAATATAAATATTCATTTGAAATATAATAATATTTCATATATCATGGTATTTTTTAAATAAATTTTAGATATCAAATTAATAAAATTATTTATGACACAATAATGATACAGTGTTAATGATTTAAATAAATAAGATTATAAAAATTAAAACAATATTGAAAACCTGGAAAATTATTATTTTATGATTTTATTTCGAACAAGAGTCATCTTAACTTTGAATTTAATATGTTTTGGACCTTTATAAACCGAAAATCATTATATAATAAAACAATATTTTCAAGATTTCTTAAAGATCCCCTCCTCCCCCTTATAAAAATACCACACCTCTAGCCCATTACTCACACCTCTCAAGACCCTGGGCTCATACAACCTCTACTCAACTAAAATCTCACGATCCCTATATTACATATAGAAGCCTTAACTTAGGCATAAGGGACTTTAGGATATTTTTTTGGTTCAAAACAAATGTAGTTACCTGATTTAAAGGCAACGTCTTCTCTTAAATTCTTTTCTTTATTTTCCTTCTCCAAACCCCTAAAAACTCTTTATTTCTTTATTTTATAGTAAAAATAGTATCTTAAATATACTGAGATATTTTTATGAGCTGTATTCTAAATAAACTTACATGCACCTCCATCTAATGGGTAAAGAACATACTGTTCCTATGGACGACAAACTACTACCTCACGAAAGGATGATTGTTCAATATTCTCCTACCACCTATTTTGGTGGTCATTAATATGGGACTTTATTTAAATTTGAAATATATTATATTTATATTTTCTCTATACCTATTCATTTTCCATTTGTGTCATACCTTTTTGGTTTCCATAATTAGTAAATATGATAATTTCATTTGAGGAAGTGCGGACTACCTCCCCCTCAAAGTGATATGACTCATAAATTCCATACATGGACCCTATAAAGGATGGAGTTAATTAAATTAAATAACATATATATTATAAAGGAATTATAATATACCAATTTATTATTATGTTTTCATTCCATCAAATATAAAATAGAAATTAAAGTAGCGTTCATGCGTACGTACAGCTTACCGTCTCCATGAACGGTGCATTTCATTTCATAACTCCAAATCATATGGAATATTATAAATACATATACAATGGATATATGTTGATATATATGATATATAAATCATGAATATCATTTTGGATATAATGTACTTTTGACCGCATGGACAATTTGTAATTATAACAAGTTCATTTTTGACTAATGTTCCGAACATCGACAAAATGTCCGATATGAACTAAAATAATTAATTTTTGTTATAGAAAGGTAATAATTGATATAAAAGGAATAATAAACATGATTTTTTATGTAAGTATAAAATAACTTAATTTTATTATTCAGGAAGAACGCAGAACATACAAGTCAATTCGGACATGAGGTAAGGGGTTTCTTATCTCACTTTTAATTCCGCGAGATTTCCACTGTTCACCACTAATTTATTGAATGTGGTGTATTTTTTACTGCCATTTGATATATATTATCATGATTATATTTATATTTATGGTATTCTTGTGATTCATTTGGTGTTTATTAGATTTTGGTTATATGACTCGATTGATTAAAACGTGGTAAGGGGTTTTCATCTCACTTTTTATTCCCGTGATATTCATGCGAGATTTGTCACTATTTCCTTTTTTGTGGTGTATGTACTTCCCATGATTGTATTATTTGCGTAATATACTTTAATTTATGGGAATTTGCATCATTATAGTATGATCCTTCCTTCATGGGGTGTATGTTTTGTATGTTACCCAATCGTCAAGGGAACCTTTCATCATGCATTTTTAGTCATAGACTTCTTTTATGTCATGTATTTTAATTTCCTTTGTATTATGTTGGGATATGTTCTTCTATATCCTCATTTATATAAATTTTATTTTAATGTGATTAGAGACCCTTTTCTCTCTCATCAACTCATTTTATGAATTTTAAAGCGATGTCGTTAGGCTGTCGATTTTCTGAAAGAGAATTTCTTAACCTAATATCAATTCTTTGGGTTAAACTTATACTTCTTTATAATGTCGTGATATGAATATGTGTGAAAGAAATATGAAAGTTTTACACTTAATATCCAATTATATAGGTTGTATTATTATTTTTCACACATAATTATGTCATTGGTTTGTTTTTAATCTAAATATATGATCTTTGCAAGGAACTTTGTCTCAATTTACATTCCATTGAGTATTATTTTTTGTTATACACTAATTCACTTTTATACGGTGTATATACTTACCTTTAACATATTATATCATGAATATTATTATTCTCATGATATTTTAATCTTTGATTAATGTTATTCATCAATTATTTTATTCAAGTTTCTCTCATTTTCTTAGGAACTCTTTAACTAAAATATCATTTTAAATGTTTTAAAGATCTATTCTTCTAAATAATTCTCATTAATGTCCATGTTTTAAAAATAGTTTTAGGGATTTACTTATATGGAAATTAATGTTTTAAAATGTTAATACCTTTAAAAGTTCTAAAGTGGTATGGGACCCTTTAATTCAAAAATATCTTTATTAAATATTTAGATGGTTTTGAAGAAGGGTTTCATAAAGCATCGATTATGTCAATATCTTGAAATGATATATTGTGATTTCAATGTGGAAATGTTATCTTTACTTTATTATTGTTTTATGTGTTATGAATATGTTATGGTTATTGGTCATTTTTTATTTATATGGGTTATTCCATGATAATCCTTGGGCGTGTGAGCTCGAGATAACTCTCTAACGCATTGGGTAACGTGATAGAGGTAAACATTAATGTTTCAAATAAGAGTTTAGGGGATATATTATGATGGGTATTCAAAATATAACTCCCTACATAACTGTGAAATCTACAATGTAAGTATGTTATGTACTCCATAAGTTACCTTTATGGTTTATGATTTCTATGTTTTATTCATAAATCTTATGATTTTATGAGGTATGTTAATGAGCGTAAGTTTTGTAAGTATTGATGAAATAATGCTTTATTTATTTATTTTATAACCCTTACTCAGCATTTTATGCTCATACCATGTTTTTGAAATGTTTTTCATAGGGTATTAGTAAGGGTAAGAGAAAGAAAGAACCCAAAAATATTTATATCAAGAAAATAATTATTGTTTTCATTAAATAATTTTAATTTTATGAAAAAAATGTATACTGAGTAGAAGTCTCTAAATTATAAAATTTGAGATGTAATGTAATCGTTATTGCCTAATTCTCTAGAAATCTAAACCTGAAAAGATTTTCAATGTGAATTATTAACTTAATTCAAGAGTATGTAATGTTTAAGGCTTGGGCCTTATAGTTGGCATCAAAGACCTCTTTAGAAAACTTTAGGGTTTATGTATTTTTATTATACACATAGTTATTCTTGGTGTCTACTATTTAAGTTAAATATTTATTTTATAACTTTTTCAAATCAATGTAATTTTTGGTATTTTTTTGATAAAATTCATTTTTAAATGGAGAGTGAAAAATAATATATTTAAATTCAAAACTGCCTTTTATTATAATTTATTTATATGGTTAGATTGTCTTTTTAAATAGTTTTAAAGTGTAACTACATTATATTTTTACAATTTAATCCAATGTTGGTCATTGTATGTAATTTCACTTTAAAATTAGACATAAAAAAGTGTCAATCTTTTGATGGTTCTTATTTTTTAAAAACGCGCTTTTTTGTTTTGACAACAGGAATAAATTTTAAATTAATTAATGCAACTTCTATTTTTTGAATTTTGTAAAATAGATATCATTTTTGAATTCGGAATATCAAATATAGCTTAGGCTGAAATTTTGGTATTTTTCTGAAAACCATCAATTTTTTATGAATAGTGATAACACTAAGTAGTAGTTAAAAAACTGACTTTTTCTTTTAAATGAAATTTTACAAATTCTATGAATTGAATTTCAAAAATCCGATATACAAGGTTAATATCAGTAATTAAAATGTGGTTCAATAAGATGAAAATAATTTTTTGTGAATAGTAAATTTTGACTTTTATTTACCACGATTAAAGGTAAATAGGGTAATTCAAGGTAAAAATAATATTATAACAATATTAAATTACCATAACATGTGTCCTAATCCTATTGATTGATACATTTTCGAGCATTTTCATCCTTGAGTCTATTTTGGGACCCCATAGATCCACTTAAGAGTGATAATGACACTACATTAATTAATTTAAAGTATTGACAAAAATGTCATAAACATATATATTTTAATAAATTAAATATTACATTGGGTTGTATATGTTATCACTTAGACTATAAATATTCATTTGAAATATAAAAATATTTCTTACATCATTTTATTTGTTTTATAATTTTTAGACATGAAATAAAAAAAATTATTTGTGACACAATAATGATGCAGTGTTTACCTCATTAATGAATGATTTAAATAAATAAGATCATAAAAATTAAAACAATATCCAAAACATATCTAATTATTATTGGATGACTTTATTTCTATCATTATTCATCTTATATTCAAATTTAATAAGTTTTGGACCTTTAGAAACCGAAAATCATTGTATAATAAAATAATATTTTCAAGCTTTCTTAAAGAACCTCTCCTCCCCCTTATAAAAATCCCTCACCTATAACCCATTACTCACACCTCTCAAGCCACTTGGATCATCCAATCTATGAAAAAATAAGCTATCAAGATCCATATATTCCACCTAGAATCCATAACTTAGGCATAAGGCACTTCAATAAATCCTTTAAAAGGTAGTTACCCGATTTAAAAGTAATGTCTTCTCTTAAATTATTTTATTTTTTTCCTTATCCACCCCCCTAAAATATCTTTATTTATTAATTTTATAATAAAAACAGTATCTTCAATATACTAGGATGTTTTTATGAGAATGATTCAAACTATACTTAAATACACCTCTATCTAATGGGTAAATAACATACTATTTCCGTGGACGGCGAACTACTGCCTCACAAAATGATGATTATTCAATATTCTCCTACCACCTCTTATGGTGGCCATTAAAATGGAACTATATTTACATGTGATATATATTATATTTATATTGTCTCTATTCATCTGTATTTTTAATTTATATCATACCATTATGGTTTCCATAATGGGTAAATATGATAATTTTATTTAAGGAAGTGCGGACTACCTCCCCCTCAAAGTGATATGACTCGTTCATGCCATACGTGGAATGTATAAAAGATGGAGTTAATTAAATTAAATAATGTAGATAGTATACTGGAAATATAATATACCTTTGTATTATTAATTTTTCATTCCTTTAAAAATATAAAATAAATGAAAGTATCTTTCATGCATACGTACAACCTACCGTCTCCATGAACGATGTGTTTCATTTCATAACTCCAAATGATATGGAATATTATAAATACCTATACAATTGATATATATGATATATATGATATATATTATATATATGATATCTAAATCATGAATATAATTATGGAGATAATTTAATTTTGACGACATGGACAATTTGTAATTATAAAAAGTTCATTTTTGTCTAATGATCCGAACAACAAAAAAATGTCCGATATGAACTGAAATAATTGACTAATTGTTATAGAAAGGTAATATGTGATATAAGAGGAATAATAAACTTGAGATTTTTTTAAGTAAGTTTAAATTAACTTAAGTTTAATATTCATGAATAACATGGAACATATGATTGAAGTCGGACACGAGGTAAGGGGTTTCTTATCTTACTTTTAATTACGTGATATTTCCTTTGTTCACCACTTATTTATTGCATGTGGTTTATTTTGTATTGAAATTTGATATATATTATCAGGATTCTTTTTATATTCATGGTATTGTGTGATCCATTTGGTTATTATTAACTTTTGTTCGAATGACTTGATTGATTAAAATGTGGTAAGGGGTTTTCATATCACATTTTATTCCCGTGAGATTCATGCTATATTTGATTCTATTTCCATTTTGTGGGGTATATAATGCCCATTATTGTATTATTTGTGTAATATACTTTAATTTATGGTTATTTACATCTTTATTGTATGATCCTTCCTTCATGGGGTGTATGTTTCATTAGTTACCAATTCGATAAGGTAACCTTTCACCGTGCTTGTTTAGTGAAAGCATTTTTGTATGTCATGTATTTCAATATCCTTTTTATTATTTTGGGATATGTTAGTATATATCCTTATTGTTGTAAATTTTATGTTCATGTGATGAGATACCCTTTTATCTCTCATCAACTCATGTTCTAAATGTTAAAGAGACACTCTTAGGCTGTCGAATTTATATAAGAGCACTTCTTATCCCAATTTCAATTCTTTGGGTTAAACTTATACTTCTTGATTATGTCGTGATATGAATATGTGTTAATGAACTCTGATTGTTTTGCACTTAATATCCTCTTATATTGGGTGTATTATTATTTGTCACACATAATTATTTCATTGATTGATCCTTAATCTAAGTATATGATCTTTGCAACAAACATTGTCTCAATTTACATTACATTGAGTGTTATTTTTTGTTATACACCAATTCACTTTTATATGGTGTATATAGTTCACTTTGACATATAATATCATGAATCTCCTTATTCTTATGATATTATACACTTTTATTAATTTTATTCATCAATTATATGTATTCAAGCATCTCTAATTTTTTAGGAACTCTTTAACTAAAATATCATTTTAAATGTTTTAAAGATTTATTCTTCTAAATATTTATCATTAATTTCCATGTTTTAAAAATGGTTTTAAGGATTTATTTATATAAAAATTAATGTTTTAAAATTTTAATTCTTTTAAATGTTTGAATGTGGTATGGGAAACTTTAATTAAAAATTCTCTTTATTAAATGTTTTAGATGGTTTTGAAAATGGTTTTGATAACCAATTTATTATGTCAATATATTGAAATGATATATTATGATTTCAATGTGATAATGTTATATTTCCTTTATGCTAGTTTTATTTGTTATGAATATGTTATTGATATTGGGAATTGTTTACGTATATGGGTGGTTCTTTGATGAACATGGGGTGGGTGAACCCGAGATATCTCTCCAATGCACTGGGTAACATGATGGAGGTAATCGTTAATGTTTCTCCTAAGAGATTTAGGGAATATACTATGATGGGTATTCCAAATGTAACTCCCTACGTAGCTGTGAAAGTTACAATGTAAGTATGTTATGTATGCCATACGTTACCTTTATGATTTATGATATCTATATTTTATTCATAAATATTATGATTTCATGAGGTATGTTAAATAGATTATGTTTTGTATGTATAGATGATCTAATATTATATTTCTTTATTTTATAGCCCTTAATGATCTTTTTATGCTCATACCAAGTTTTTGAAATGTTTTTCCTAGGGTATAGGGTTGGGTAAGAGAATGGAAGTACTCAAGAAGATTAATATTGTCACGACCCATCCCCCGGGGCTCATGTCGTGACTACCCCAAGCCCGCCTTCCATAGGCCAAGGGCTGGCGACTAGCACCAAAGGCGTAATTCCCTAAAACTGGGAAGGCATTGCCTTTATAAATTGTAAACATACACACATGCAAACACAGATTTGGATGAAACACCAAGTAAACTATATACCAAAAGAGTGTTGAAAGTAAAAGGGGCCAGAATACAAGCCCAACTAGAAAGTACAAGTACAGCAGTTATACAATTCAACTGAAAGATACAGGAATACAGCTACTAGATCATCCCCCAAGGTTCCTACCTGAAGGGTAGGTACAGATCGCCTCCTCAGCACTCCACGTTCTACCGTCTCCTCCATGTACTAACTCGTTTTATGGTCTATCTCCAGGTACCGTCCAGTCCTAGTACTATCCGCCTCAGTCAGAGTTGTCCATCATTTCTATCCAACACAACATGGTGCGGGCATATCTCATGTAGGGGTGAGTATAATGATACTCAGTAGGGACCCAAAGACCCTCATGGTTTCAAAAAATCCACCAATGATAATCCACAAAGAATGAAATCAACAAAAATCCCTACTTAGGTATATGCCCATACATATACCTAAGTTATCAAGTGATCCATCTCAATCATGAGGAAAGACACCGAAAAACTGACACAGCTCAAACCAGGATTTTATTTTAGGGGAGTTATTGTCAAGTAACATACCCAGTCACATTATCGAAACCTCGGCTGGTGGAAAACTCCTCCTTTATTGAGTACAGTGGGATTTCCGCGATACAAAGCACTCTTCTCACTAACCTTGGACTGTTGAGGTACTCCTCCTGTAGAGTACTATGGATCTACCACATCACCAAGCACGCTCCTCATCATAGCCTGTCGAGGTACTCCTCCTGTCGAGTACTGTGGGTCTTCCATGACACCATGGAACTCCCCACTGTGGGTCTGCCACAACACCAAGGTGCTCCCCACTATGCTAGTCGAGTACCTCTATGTTGAAATAGTCACCAGTCGTCAGGTCTCATCCAGCTACTAGGTCTCTGCACTACACTCACTCATCTCTGGGAGGATCCTCTAGAAGAGCTGTTAGTCGATACTCAAACTGTTATAAAGTCCCAAGAAGATGTATATCAACGGTCCACCATATCATAGGCGTCTCAACGCAATAGACGCCGCGTCAAACAAACACTCGGTCTGTGAGTTATTAGCTTTTTAGTCTCAGGGGCCTAGTTGGATTCGTGATCGATCCAACCTGACCGTTTTCCATCTCAATCCAAAACTTCAGTGTAGTATACTCAAAGGGACCGTCTCGCACCATGATTTCCAGCTTCATAGATGGTTCATCAAACAGACATCAGGTGCCAAAGTTATGGCCAAAAGAGCACAAAGGGTTGTAGTGGGCCCAGGTTCGGTCTGACCTAGTCAGACCGACCCAGCCTGACCTGGCAGGGGTCAACCTAGTTCATGTCTACTTGTCCTGACCCGCTATGTCAGGCCCAGCCCGCGATATGGCCCGGTCCACTAGGAGGTCCAAAAGGCCACAAGGGCCGCGAGGGGTCGTAGAGCCTGCAGAGGCCACAGGGTGACTCGGCAGCTGGGGTGCCTCGAGGGTGCGGGCCGATTAGGCCGGGTCACCGCGGGGGCACGGGCCGGTTCGGTTGGGGTGTCATGGGGGGATCGGGTCGGTTCGGCTAGGGCGTCATGAAGGGCAGGGGCCAGTTCGGGAGGGGCGCCACAAGGGGTGCAGACTGGTTCATCCTGGGCGCCACGTGGTGCGCGGGCCGGTTCAGCTGCGACACCGGGATGACGCAGGCCAGTTCGGCTGGGGTGCCATGAGGGGCATGGGACGGTTTGGCCGAGGCACCGTGAGGGGAGCTGGCTAGTTTGGCTGGGGCTCCGCAAGGGGTGCAGGCCGGTTCGTTCGAGGCACCGCGAGGGCATGGGTCAGTTCGGCCGGGGTGTAGGAGTGTCGCGGGGGTGGTGCGGGTCACGGTGGCCATGTGTGGCCACACCGTTTCCATCGTCTCCTTACTCCATTTCAAAGAGTACAAAAAAGAATAATGGCGGAGGGGTCGGGCCATGTTGGTTTTTCCAATACCCTCCACGTTTAGGGTGGTAGCATTTGGCTCCACATGAAAGAAGATCTATGAACATAAAATTTTAAAACCTCCACAATGCTTCTTTTCCAAACTGAAAGAGAAATCAAGGAAAGTATTATCATACAAATAAACCCCATACCACTAGCTGATACATCGATAGAGTCGCGGGGAATAAGAAGAATCGTTGGGAAAATACAAACGTCATTTCGTCGTAGTAGAAGACGTCCTACGTTGGAGGAAGTCCAGAAGAAGAAGTTCGAAGTCGGGGTCGACGTTCTTTATTGGCGTTCATCGTTCAGAGAATTAGTTCTTCATTGAAGAGATTTTCTCCCAAGGCTCCCCCAAAATGAAAAGTGTGCCAAAATAATAGCTTATGCAATCTACAGTTTTGTTGGAAAAATTCAAAAAGATTCATTAATTATGGTGGCTGAAATAATTAATGAATGAGGGTTGGCACAATTAAAGGTATGTGTGTTGGAACAATTAATGTGGAGGAAGTTAATAGGCTCCTCCACATTTATGAGGGGGTTGAGATTTTCTCTCAATTAAAGGGGGGTTTAGTCTCGCGTGGTCCCCACCACCATAACCTCTTATGGGAGGTTATGGTTCGGGTGGTCCCCATCACCATAACCTCTCATGAGAGGTAAAGGTATTGTGGTCCCCACACATCAAATTCCACATGGAGGTTTAGTTTCGGTGGACCCCACCTCCCAACACCCACATGGGTGTTTCAAATAAAAAAAAATGTCGTACACTTTTTTTATTTTATTCTTACACGAAAAACCCAAAAACTAACTTTCACCCTCGACCAACTACCTTCGAGGTGAAAGTATTCTTAATGAAAAATGGTGTTGCGAGTTCAACGTTTACCTCAAATTTCAATTCTAAGAAATGGTTCAATGGTTAGAAAAACCCGCTCGCACGTTTACTAAACGTACCTGAAATAATGTTCAGAAATTCATTCTAGGCACTCCGGGCCTCGGAATCAGGCACCATTAATTTTTGCGAACTCGTAAAAATACCATTTTTTAAAAAACATTACATGGAATTTCTTGGTCTTTAAATTTTATCCACCTCAGTATTTATGTCCTCGTAAGACACAACTCAAACTAAGGGAACAAGTGGGGGTGCTGAGTAGGTTTCTGAGCCTCCCACTCCCATGTGCTCTCCTGGAGGTTCCCGTGCTGCCAGCGAATGCACACCAGAGGTGTCGACCATCCATGAAGGACCTGCTCCTTTCAATCATCAATCTCTACTGGAACCTTAGTAAACTTTTCCCCATCATCGATGTCTAGATCTCCATGGTCGATAATGTGAGAAGGGTCGTACATGTATCTTTTCAGCTGGGATACGTGGAAGACGTCGTGCACTAGATTCAATTGGGTTGGAAGATCTATGTGGTATGCCACCTCGCCAACTTTGCTGAGGACCTAAAAAGGTTTGATGATCCTCAGAGACAACTTGTCTCTTTGGCCAAATCTTTGTAACCCATGTCGAGGTGAGACCCATATAAAGACTTGGTTGCCATCCTCAAACTCCAGAGGTATCTGTCTCTTGTCATCATACGACTTACGCCTGCTCTGTGCAGTCTTCATATGATCCTGGATGATCTGCACTTTCTATTTGGTAGCTTGTACCATCTCTAGTCCCACTAGTGCTGAATCCCCTTGGTCAGTTCATCACAAAGGTGATCTGCAAGGTCACACGTATAATTCCTCAAAAGGTTCCATCCCAATGGTGGAGTGATATCTTTTTTTGTAAAAAAACTCATCCAAAGGTAAGTGATCCTACCAACTGTGACTAAAGTTGAGGACATAAGCACATAACATGTCCTTGAGGGTCTGAATGGCCCGTTCAGTTGGACCATCATTCTGAGGAAGGAAGGTGGTGCTCAAATGAAGCTGCGTCCCGAAATCCTCCTGCAACCCCTTCCATAGCCGAGAAGTAAACCATGTATCACGATCGGAGACAATCGTAGTGGGTACTCCATGTAGCCAGATAATCTTTGGCATATAGAGGTGTCCCAAGCTCCATACTGAACCCTTCTCTCCAATCGGTAGAAAGTGGGCCGACTTGTTGAGTCGGTTGACGATCACCCAAATTGAGTCATGTCCCCTGGATATACGTGGAAGACCTATCATGAAGTCCATGGATATCCCATCATACTTCCACTTTGTGACCTCTAAAGGCAAAACGAAGCCTGCTAGTACCTGATACTCCGCCTTCACTATCTGAAAAGTGAGGAATTGAGAAACAAACTATAAAACTACTTTCTTCATTCCCGGCCACCAGTGCTATTGTCGGAGGTCCTAGTACATATTCACTATTCCTAGATGTACTTCTAGAGGGGATGTGTGGAACTCCCTCAACACGTTTTCCTGAAGTGACATGAGTACCATGGTACATCCTCTGAAGAGGATGATGTGCTCCCCACCTTTAGAAAATTCATTGGGTGCTTGTCATATGGATATCTGAGCACATCGTGTCTCGCAGTCAGTGTCCCCATGTTGTGCATCCCTGAATCACTAAAGAAGTAGGGTAGTGATTGTAAGAGACTATAGAAGAGCTTCTTTGTCTCCATCGAAAAAGGATATCTTCAAAGAAGCCATCTGCTCTTTCGCCTCACCTAGCAGCTAAATAACAGATCTCTTACTGAGTGCATCTACAACAACCTTACCCTTCCCATGAGTATGGAATATCTCAAAGTCATAGTCCTGGAGGAACTCAAGACAACGTCGCTGTCTCAGATTCAGGTCCTTCTGAGAGAAGATATATCTGAGACTCTTGTGATCAGATTATACAGTAAAATGATCTCCTATTAGATAGTGTTTCCACATCTTCAAGGTGAAGACCACTGCTTCTAACTCCAGGTCATGGGTCGCGTAGTTCTGATCGTTTTGTCTCAGTTGTCGAGAACCATATGTGATCACTGCTCACTCCGGCATCAGGACACATCAGAGTCTAGTACCAGATACATTGTTGTAGTCTACTTACTCTAGGCCTTTCTCTAGAAGCCTCAAGATGGGGGAACTAGTCAGCCTATGAATCAGCTCTTCAAATCTCTTCTGGCATCTCTCCGACCACACAAAGGGTTTCTCATTCTTCTTCAAGGTTGATATAGGTGCTGATACTCTAGAGTAATCTGGAAAAAACCACTAGTAGTATCCATCCAAACCAAGGAAACTCTATACTTATATCACACTATTTGGAAGCTCCCAAGAAAGTACTGCCTCAGTCTTTGCTAGATCCACTGTAACTCCAGCCTCTGATATGACATTTCCAATAAAGTGAACCTCTCGGATCCAGAACTAGAACTTTGAAAGCTTACCACAATGTTGGGGTTGTCAGAGTGTGTCCAGTACTACCTGAAAATTGTAGGCATACTCCTCCTTAGTAGCCAAGTAAATTAGAATACCATCGATAAAGACTACAACAATGTGATCAAGGTATGGATAAAATATCATGTTCATGAGTCCCATGAACACTCATGGAGTTTTGATCATTCCGAATGTCATAAACAAGAACTCGTAATGCCCATACCAACATTTGAATGTCATATTTTGCACATCCTTGTCTCAAACTCTGAGTTGGAGATAGCCTGATTTGAGGTCTATCTTCAAGAACCACCATGCTCCCTTCATCTGATAAAAGAGTTCATTAATCCTCGAGAGTGGGTAATTTTTCTTGATAGTCACCTGGTTCAAGCGCCGATAGTCGACAAAAAGTCTCAAAATCCCATCCGCCTTCATGAAGAATAGAATTGGGGCTGCCTCGGGAGAAACACCATGCCCGATGAATCCCTTCCCCTATAAGTCCTCTAGCTATACCCGCAGCTCACGAAGCTCAGCGAGAGCCATACAATATGCTGGGGTAGATATCGGTTCCATCCTGTGGTACAAATCAATGTAAAAGTACATCTCTATGTGAGGAGGTAGACCCAAAACATCATCAGGGAAGACATCCACGTACTGTTCAACCACTATAGGATAACTCGAACTCTCCACATCAACAGATCTGAGGGTAAGGCTAGCCAAATGATGAGTGAATGACTGCACTCTCCTTTGGGTAAGTCCATCATGTGATTCAAAGGCTCCCTTCTCACCGGTGATGGTAAACCTGGTCCCATCTGTGCGTAAAAACTACACCTTGTGCCTAATAAAATCAATATGAGAATGGATTGTAGATAACCATTCCATACCCAAGATGACGTCGTAAGGCCTCGAAGCCAATACTAGGAGATCCGAGCTGAATCTCTCACCTCCTAGAGTAAGCTCTCACTACTAGAACCAGTGTGTAATCATCGAATCTTCTCCTGTAGGAGTATCTAGCTGTAAGGATCAAGCCAACGGATCCGTCAAAATCTCCGAGCTCCGAATGAGGGCAGTGGAAATAAAAGAATGACTGACACCTATGTCGATAAGTACTGCACCTATGGTGGAGTAGACACAAATTATACCTCGTATCATCTCTGGAGTGTCGTGATCATAGGACTCAGCTTCCTAGAGCTGAGCTCTCCCCTGTCCACCTACTCCCTACATTCAGGGAGGACCTCCTTGTGGTGGTGGCGATAACAACTAAAATCGTCGACCACCGCCACCTGCACGACCATCTCTTCTTCCACATCCGACTACTCCCTACAGACCTCCTCGGTCAAATATCTATCTCTTCCTGCTGCTGCCTATAGAAGGATGGCAACAAGGATCACCATGAGATCGTTTGGTGTCCCTACATGTCAAAAGACTTTCACTACTGCCTCCAACCAATCCTCAGATGCGTGTGGATCTGTCTCTCCCCTAAACCTGGGTGGCCTCTGGTGCTAGAAATCATGCAACGCGCTCAAGCGGTGTGCACTATCTGCTTCTAGGGCAGGTGTAATCAGTGGACCAATGGGGAAAGGTATTGCTGGTTCCTCTGATGATGCCTCTACCAGAAGAGGGACCTGCACCGAGGCCTCGTTGCTTGGTGGGTTTTGAGTTTGTACTACTCTCAGAAATCTAGTTGGTTGTCTGCGTGGAGGCATCCTAAACAGAAATAGGTGCGCTACAGTCAATAGGTTATACCAGGTGAGCTGACCTGGTGATCTGACTCAAGAGTTCACAAAGAAGACTCTTGAAAACACACACGCAATCAGTGTTTTCATGCACTGAGTCGGAGATCAGAAGTGAGGGTCCTGGTTTATGGATACATTAGCCGCCGCACCGACACTAGAATCCCTGAACTGAAAACCACACTCAGTATAGTTAACACTATTGGTTCACATAAAAGATCAGAGTCCTAAGTTTTACGTTAGAACCAACTCCTCTGATACCAATTTGTCACGACCCGTCCCCCAGGACCCGTGATGTGACTACCCCAAACCCACCTTTTATAGGCCAGGGGCATACGACTAGCACCAAAGGCATAATTCCCTATAACTGGGAAGGAATTTCCTTTATAACCTATAAAAACACACGCAATCAAGCACCCAGCTGAATGGAACACTAAGTAAACTGTATAAAAAAGGGTGTTGAATGTAAAAGGGGATATAATACAAGCCCAACTGAAAATTACAAGTGCAATAGAGATACAATACAATTGAAAGATAAGAGAAGACAGCTAATGGATCATCCTCTGGGGTTCCTACCTGATGGGTAGGTACAGATCGCCTCCTCAGCACTCCACATCTGACCATATCCTCCATGTATTGACTCATCGTACGATCCACCTCCATGTACCATCCATTCCTGGTATTCTCAGCCTCAGTCAGCGTTGTTCGTCGTCTGCGTCCAACACAACAACGCACAGGCCTAGCCTGTGTAAGAGTGAGTATAACGATACTCAGTAGGGACAATGAGACCCTCAAAGTCTCACAAAATTTACCAAGGATAATCTAAAAAAAATTAAATCAACAGATAACCCTAATTAGGTATATTCCCATGCATATACCTAAGTTATCAAGTGATCCATCTCAATCATGAGGAAAAACACAGAAAAAATTACTCAGCGCACACTAAGATTTTTTTCTAGGGGGTAGTATCAAGTAACATCCGCAGTCACATTGTCGAAACCTCGGTTTCTGGAGAAAAACTCCTCTATCTAGTATAGTGGGCCTGCCACGATACCAAGCGTTCTTTGCACCGTGGGTATACCGCATCACCAAGCTCGCTCCCCCTCATAGCCTGCTAAGGTAATCCTCCTCTCGAGTACCGTGGGTCTTCCACGACACCAAGGTGCTCCACACTGTGGGTCTACCACGACACCAAGGTGCTTCCCACTGGGCTAGTCAAGTCACTCTGAGTCAAAACGGTCAGCAGTCGTCAGATCACAGCCAACTACTTGGTCCCTGCACTATACTCACTCCTCTCTAGAAGGATCTGCTCCAAGAGTTACTGGTCGATACTCCAACTATCAAAATGTCCCACAAAGAATTATCTCAATGTTCTGACATGTCATAGGGGTCTCAATGCAATAGAAGGTTCATCAAATGGACACCTGGTGTGTGAGTTATTAGCCTTTTACTACTGAGAGCCCAGTTGGATTCAGGCTCCTTCCAACCTGACTGTTTCCCATCTCAATTCAAAACTCTAGTGGATTATACTCAAAGGGACCGTCTACCTACAAAATTTATAGCGCTGCTTATGGTTCATCAAATGGGCATATGGTGCCAAAGTTATGAACAAAAGAGCCTAAAGCGTCGTAGTGGGCCCGGGTCCAGTCTCACCTAGTCAGACTGACCCAGCCCGACCTGGCATGGGTCAACCCAGTTCAGGTAGACCTAGCCTGACCCACTAGGTCCGGCCCGGCCCAGGATGTGGCCTAGTCCGTTGGGAGGTCCGATAGGCCCCGGGGGGCCGCGGAGCCTGCGGGGGCCACGGGGTAGCTCGACAATGAGGGTTCTATGAGGGCTTGAGGTTGGTTTGGCCAGGGCGCCATCAGTTCACGGGCTGGTTCGGTCGTGGCACCATGGGGGTGTGGGCCAGTTTGGTCGGGGCGCGGGCCAGTTCGGCCAGGGCGCGAGTTGGTTTGGTCGGGGCACCGCGAGGGCGCATGCTGGTTCGGCGGGGCGCCATGAGGGGATTGCGCTAGTTCGGTCGGGGCGCCACAAAGGGAGAGGACCGATTTGGCCAGGGCGCGGTGAGGGCGCGGGTCGGTTCGGTTGGGGTTTCATGAGGGCGCAGGCCGGTTTGGCTAGGGAGGCGGAGCACCGCAGGGGCGGCGCATGTCACGGTGGCCGTGGGTGGCGGCGTCGTTGCCTTCATCGCCTTTCTTGCCTTCCTCTATTTCGAAGAGTACACCAAAGTAGAATAGAAGAGAGGTCAGCCCATGTTTTTTTCCCACACCCTCTGCGTTTAGGGTGGTAGCATTTTCTTCAACAAGAAATAAGAACGATGAACTTTAAATTTTATAACCTCTGCAATGATTCCTTTCCGAACCACAAGAGAAATGAAGGAAAGTATTATAACACAAATAAACCCCCTACCTCGGGTTGATACGTCGACGGAGTCACAGGGATGAAAATTAATCATTGGTAAAAGATGGAAATTGGTTCGTCATAGTCAAAGACATCCTACGTCGGAGGAAGTATCGAGGAATAAGGTCGATGTCAGGGTCGGGGTTCTTCGTTGGTATTCTTCATTCGAAGAATTAGTTATTTGTTGGAGATATTTTCTCCCATGTCTCCACCAAAATAAAAGTTTGCCAAAATAATAGATTATACAATCCATTATTTTGTTGGTATAATTCAAAAAGTTTCATTAATTATGGTGGGTGGCATAATTAAAGCATGAGGGTTGTCACAATTAAAGGTATATGTGTTATCACAATTAATGTGGAGAAAGCCAAGAGGCTCCTCCACATTAATGAGGGGGGTTGAGAGTTTCTCTCCATTACATGGGTGTTTAGTCCCAGGTGGTCCCCACCACCAAAACCCTTCATGGGAGGTTATGGTTCCGGTGGTCTCCACCACCATAACCTATCATGAGAGGATAAAGTCTAGTGGTCCACACACCTCAACTTCCACATGGATATTTAGTTCTGGTGGAACACACCTCCCAACACCCACATTGGTGTTGCAAAAAAAATTCATACACTTTTATTTTATTTTATTCTTACATAAAAAACCGAAAAACTAACTTTCATCCTTGGCCAACTCCTATCGAGGTGAAAGTCTTCTTAAGCGAAACTGGCACTACGAGTTCAACGGTGCCCTCAGATTTCAATTTTGAGCACCGGTTCAAAATTTAGAAAAACTCATTCACACATTTACTAAATATACCCGGAATAATGTTCAGAAATTCATTATGGACACTCCGAGCCTCAGAATCATGCACTGTCAATTTTTGCAGACTCGTAAAAATACCATTTATTTAAAAACATTACATGGAATTTTCGGGCCTTTACATGTTTAAAGAAAATAATTATTGTTTTCTTTTAAGAATTTTTATTTTATGAACAAATGTATACCAAGTAGAAGTGTCTAATTTTTAATTTTTGAGATGTAATGTAATAGTTATGGCCTAATTCTCTAAAACTCTAAACCTAAAAAGATCCTCAATGTGAATTATTAACTTAATTAATGATTATGTAATGTTTAAGGCTGGGACCTTAAAATTAAAAACTATAACCACATCCCATAAATTCCCATACATTGTTTGAATGAATGAATCCCATAGAGACAAGTAAACTATTAAATCACATGCCATATTTGCATGAATATATTTCATAGTTTCTTTCAATCCATATTAATTAATACCACCCTCATCCTTATAAAGAGAAAATGATTCCCATCTATACCAATTAAATGACTTTCCATTCCATTACCATAGATAAAATTTAATAACATATTATATGACATCTGAATGATCTATTTTAGATTTACTACCAACGAGAGTGTATATATTGGAATAGAATACATGAAATTTATGACCAAAGCGATCCTTTCACAAAAAGATAACAATCTATTCTTCAAATTATCAATTTGATTATCCACTTTTTGAAACTATGAATGTAATGTGATGTATCCATACATTACCATGGATCAAAGGAACCCTAGGGTTCTTGGAAGGAAAATTCATCCTAATAATACCTAACCACATCTTAAGGAGATATGTATTCTTATGAGAAATATTTTTTTGCAAACTAATACACTGTTAGAGTTCAAGGTCTAGATACTACATAAAACATAAGTCTTGAATAGGTTAATGAACTTAAAAATTTATTTTTTTCTTCAAATTCTGGAAAATTATAAGTTCATTCAAAAATATTTCGTAATAACCCATGATTTTTATAATTAAATATACTTAACTAAATATCTTTTGAGTATCATTTATTTTATTAAACACTAAACATAAATAAAAAAACAAAAACACCATTGCAAATTTATTAAATATTACTACTAAATTATAATCATTAATTTTATCGGTCTCAATAGAAGTAACCACTTTATAAAAACTATATAAAAGGAAAAAATAAAACAATTTTCATTTTATTAATAAAAATTACATGTTTCTTAAAACTACTTTATGAAAAATTATATTAATTTTTATCACTTTTAGAAAACGAATCAAACAAAATGACTTACATTTTTTAATCATGATGATCAAATTAAATAATTCATTAAATCTCTTTTTAGTTATAATATTATGTTTATATGGTAAATATTAGTTACTATAGTAAAATGAATTTTTTCAAGGAATGATAATTTTATAAATACTATGTATTTTTTGAAATTAAATAAATAAATATTAAATTAAGATTATAATAAGATTATTTAAAAATATATGAAAATGAATTAAAAATAATTTAATTTCTAATCAATATTAGATATATTAAGAATTTTTAATATTAAAAACAACATTTTTCTAAAAAATAGTTTTTCAATAATTTTATATTTGATTTAAAATTCCATTTTTCCATATTCCGAAATTGAATTAGGTTAAATAGTGTGGAAATTTGGATTCAATAGATAAAAATTTGGTAATAAATTTCATATTATATTTCTAAAAATAGAATAATTTCCATGATTAGTTTAAAATTAAGATAATAAGGGTAAAAAATTGTAAGAAAAATATCACAACTTTTACATAATTAAAAGGAAAATTAGAACATTTAGAGATATTTTTTAGGAATTAAATTCATACCCACATGACTCACATACCATTTCCCTACAAAATTTACATTACTCACCAAAACCACATTAAACCTCATGTGATTTGTTTCTTTCACCATATCTAACCTTAGATTCCATGGAAAATACAATCATTTTCACCTAAAAAAGGATCTCACTCCAACAAATTCCATCATTCCTATCAACCAAAAGGTATTTTTTGTGAATTAAATTTAATTATCCATTTATAATCCTCTCCCAAAAAGTTCCTAAATAACTATGGAGTCCTCCCAATCTTTAAGGGACTAATTATAAAGGTAAGGGTTTTCCTCAACCTCTTTTTTGATTCAAGTACTTTATTTTTTATAATCCCATTGGGTACCAATTTATTAAGTTTTCATATGTCCATAATAAAACCATTATTATACAAATGATTAATTTTTTATGATATACCAACCATCCCTCCAATTAAAACCATTCTATAAACTTTTTTTAGGAGTTATGCCACCTAAATCACTCCATGATTCCCTCACTCTTCTTTTCAATTCAATAACATCCTATATTATATTCCTTTTTTTATTTCCATGTGGTTATGATTCCATATGTACATAATAAATATTTTATTATCTTAATTATTCCCCACTAATGTGACTCTATGTTTCTCTCTCATTAATCTATTTCGTAATACCTTTCATATATTTATTATACATCCAGGATCCTTCCTTAATTTTCTAAATTTATGTTATCAATACTCAACTCTAATATCATTTAGTGGTATCCAAATAAATAATGTTTATAAGATTTTATGGATATAATAATGGTTTTTAAATAGGAGAATAATGTTGGTATGTTTTATATACCTGAGGTTATAGTAAATTCAACTATTAAAGAATATAAGAGTAGGATTTCATATACTCAATTTCTAATTAATTGGGTCACAAAATTTCCTATTTTAAAATATTTTTAATGATTTATTTGATCCTAACATTCTACTATTTAATTTTGTTTTACTTTTTTTCTATGTTGAAGTTATATAAAATTATTAATAACCAACTCTTTGAAATAGAATTCCAAAATAAAAGTGTCTCATTGATAAAAATAACTCTCATTATTACAAATGAATCATTTCATCCATGACCAAATTTTTCTTCACTAAAATTTTCACCTATATTTTAAATAAATCTAATATAGGATTCTTTATATGACTTTCATAACTATCTTTAATAATTTTCTAAATTAATTATTAATACTATTTTCATTATATGGGTAAAGTTATTTTGAAATATTAAATATATGGTTTTACATCCTTTAAAAATCAAATGTTTTATATTACATGCTAATATTTTTATATAATTTATATATTTAAATTATATTTTAGTTGGAACAATTTATAATATATTTTTCAAAAGTCTTCTATTTATCTTTTCATATTTGTTTTGTGAATGTAATTTTCACGTCAACTTTTATAGAAGTGTTTAAAAGGTTTTGTGAAAACTCTCTAACCTAAAATTTCCCTATGAGGTTTATCTTTTTTGATGTGATTTTGTGATCATACTATATATTTTGTTGTGATATTATTCATTTTGTACAATTATAGATTTGATACCCTATGTTCTTTTCTATTTTTTATATGTTATTTTGAGAATGTTTATGAAACCCATTCATTTTCAAGGGGTTCATCAAGATATTTTTATGATTTATTTCAAGTGTCACACATATGTATGGATGATAAAGAGTGGTGTACTATATCACCATAAAATCCTTCGGTTTAGTCTTATATCTCATGAGATAGTCAAGTATAAAAATAATTAGTTTTTTCATAGAGGTTTGGGTATGATGGATTCAATAACATATTCAGGTTTGGACATAAAGAATTAGTTCACATAGGCATAATGGGTTTTCTAACAAAACATTTCCTATTGTTATGGTTTTCAATATTTCCACATTGTTTTCCAAGTTATACCAAATTTTATAGATGCATTTTATTTTTATTAAATTCAACGTTTTTAATATTATGACTTATTTTTAATATATTTGACACTTTTATGCCATGTTCAGTTATTATATGTTTTATATTTTACATTTATTAATGATCCTTTTATGATAATGATCATTATAATTATTATCTTTTAATAAGATATTTATCCTATTCCTTGTATTCACATTTATGCTTATTCTTTATGATATGTTTTTCACTTACTGAGTGTTTGAAATCACCCCATTATTGTATTTTAAATCCCCAGACTATGAAAATGATTATGTCATGTGAGGAATATAGAAAAGGGTCTATATGCAATAAATTATAGAGAAATGTTTTCAAGTGTTGTAAAATAAGATGTTTATGTTTCTAATCTCTAAAAAACTAAACCATTATGGTCTTAGGTTGTGTGGTTGTATGTGATTAGAATAATTTAGATCATGTGAATGATGTATTATTTATGTAATGTTTTTCTTGGGCTAATTTAGTTGGTACGAGAGAGGAGTTTAATAATTTTTTTATTATTAGTTTATATAAATTTATAAAAAAACATTAGGAAAAGTATAAGGTAAGATTATAAGTATAGAATATCATGCAGATATTTTGGTAAAGTGGATATTGTGCTGTTATATTAGAAATTACATCCTTATTGGGATACTAAAAGTGGATGCTGGCTTCAGAGTATTCATACCTAGGGGTAATAACACTCAAAAAGGGTGTGTTGGGTATTAACTAAACTCTAACATGGTACACAACAAAGAGACATAATTTCACTCCTTATTTTTTACTCATAGGGGGTATGATTTGGATAATCACATTATCTTTATAAAATATTGTAAAGGACTAGAATATATATAAGTATTTAAGTTATAAAGTTAGCAAAGGATAACCGATATTGAAACCTATATATTCATGGTCTAATATATGTATATCAAGTATGACATCTTAATTATATGTTTATATTTTCATTTATATTTATATTCATTAATTTATTTATACTCTTTCCCATTTTTCCTTTTATAAATAGAATGGACGGAACTCGAAAGATATGAGTTAACAATGAGTGTAATGGAAATTTCATAGATTCTCCAAATAGGAAATATAATTTTCTTGTGGATAGAATGAATAACCTCATGGAAATGATCACCCAACTCCCTCAATATGCGGGAAACAAGCTAATCATGTTTATCTCCTAAAAATTAGGGAGAAGCTATTTATCATATAATTTAAGAGGAAAAAACCACCCGCTTTTAGAAGTACTTATAAGAAACTAGTTATGTAGAAATGAGTTTATGCAAAAAAAAATATTTTCAATTCTTTAGTTCTAAAAAACAAATGATGGTCATTTTTTTATATTATTTAGAAGGTGATTATTACCCATGGGGGAGTCTTATTAATAATACCATTGAAAATGAGGACATAAAATCTATTGAATGTGAAGAGTTAATGAATAAATTTATCACTAATTATTTTCCTCAGACTATTTGAATAAAAAAGGAGCCATAATTCATTTAATGGATGAAAAATAAGGATGAATCTAACGGTTCATATGAAGAAAACATCACATGACTCATGAGGAATTTCTTAAAATTTATTTCAGATACTAAGATAAAAATTTGTTTCTTATTTACTAGTTTAAATCATATTATTATAAGGTAGTTATTCATAAGATATATTAGTGGATAAAAATATACTGTTCAATGTGATATTAAATTTTAAATGTATATTGGAACATCTTATTATTTTGGGGAAACTAAAAAGGAAAATTGAGTATCATGGATATTCCAATAATAAGACACACAGTGTGAAGAAATTCCAATTTTCTATATGTAGTAAACATGGGATAAAAATACTGGGTAATTTCATCAAGAGATCAAGGGTGTTTTTAGGTCATGTAAAGTATAAAACCATGTCCCCAACTTTTCAACTATGTTTAAGATGCCAATTAATGAAACATAAGTGTAGAAGGTCATTTATAATTTTCCACTTTCACTATAATGCTTCATGTATAATGATTTCAAGATCTAAGTGAATCAATTCCCCAATACATAAGAAAATGAATAAAATAGGCCAAAAAAATCTCCAAAACCATGGGAACAAGGAAGAATAATAAAAATTTGTACCAATGTTAAAAATCATGATAATAAAGTGATTTTAGGTGCACTTAATCTCTCTTATATATCGATAAGTACCTTATTTTATTCTAACATATCATATATTTTTGTTCAGACCATATTGGATAAAGATGGTTTTTAGAAGTAAGAATATTTTTTGTTTTACAAGTGTGTTTTTTCAAAGAAGATAAAAAATTCACTTTGTAAAAGATTAAAATATAACACACAAATTATATTCAGATCATCAGGCTCACAGTTATTGAGAACCCCCATCGTATTGAGAAGAATAATTTTTCTAGAATAAAAGACTCATTATACTCACCTTGTGTTTGGAATTAATTTCTGATCATAATAATTATGAGAATCAGATTTAAAATAGATCTGGTAAAAATATAATGATGATTTTTTATTTTTTATTTCTAAAAAATCATAAGTATGTTGTAAAACTTGTAATGCTAGATTAATAATTTAAATGGATTTTTGTAAATTGTATTTAGGGTTGGAAGGAAAGGAAGAGCCTACTGGAATGATGGGATGTTATAATACTTTCAATCATAAGTTAAACGATGCTAAAGTTGATCTTCCATGTAATCAAAGTCGTGAAAGAAGTCATTCTAACAAGCTAATGTTTTTAGAAGAATGATTTTATCAAAGATTAATCATCATATATTATTAGATTTAGATTTTTTTAAGTGTCGAGAAGTTTGATCATAATGATAGAAACCACATGTTCTGGATTTAAGTTAGATCAAAAGCCAAATTTTTATATCTTTAGAGAAAGAAGTAGAATGGTAAAACCCTATTGCAATCATATTTATAAAATAAATAAGTTACTGAATTCAAAGATAAATATAAAGTTTCATCAAATTTAGTATACCATCATAATCATCGGAGAAAAAAATTAGTGTTATTGGAATCAATGAAAAGAAAAAAGAACTAAAGCTACTGGGGGACAATACAAAAAGAAAATTAAAGATCAATCAAAAATGTAGTCAACCATTTTCCTCAAAGAAATTTTTTTATTGTCTACAAGTGACTCAAGGTAAAAGAATAATTTCCTTATCAAGTGGGTTAATAGAAAAAATAATTCTAGTTTGGTTTCAAGTATCTTTATTGACATATGATTCAGCCTCCATCATTTTTTTAGTTAGTTCCGATTATAGGAAAGAATCCTAGACCAATAAATAGATGTTAACTGACACTGATAAATTAATCAGATTTAGGAATATCAAGGTGAAGAAATTAATGTATAAGAATATTGTTTGGAGAGTTCTAGAAATATTACTAAGGGGGTTAAGAATATTTCTTAAAGAGTTTGAAGAATCATTTATCTTCATCATAATAAATATATGAGAATGGAAATGTTGGTTTTCTAACTGACACAATGCAATATAATGGGATATCTTCAGTTCTAATTTATTTACAAGTGGGTCAAGAAAATAATATTGGCCAAATGGATTATCATAATAACTTACTGTTAATAGAAATCGGAATCAGAATCGAATAGATGTTTTCTAAGAATATTGAAGTTGTCTATTTCTTCATATATTCTAGTGATATGAAGCATCATAATAAAGAAATAATATTATTAAATAGGAATGGATAATTAGAATTATATTCATTTTTTTAATGAAATCATAAGTGAGATGGAGTTGTTAAAAGATTCAATAAGTTTTGAGAAGTGTTGAGAAGTGTTGAGAATTCATATGTTTATCCATAATTCAAGGAAAATAAATATTTTGGTAAATTTGATTGATTGGGAAAAAAATTTAGGATCCTACCCAAACCATATTTGGGTCACCTATAAAAGGTGAAAGTAATTTTTAATTTTTACAAACAGAAGTACTATTCACATAAAAGAGAGATAATCTCCAAATTTCATGGGAGAATAAATTTCCATATTTTGTTTTCTTTAAAGTTAGCCTAACATAAGAAGTAAAGAATAAAAGATAAGACCATATTCAGTCAATCATCATAATGGGATGAATTAACATATTATTAATTTGGATTGGGTTTTACCAATTGAATAAAAATAAGTAAAGAATTGTCCAAGGGGTATTATGATAGAGTAATATTATTATACATAGTAATAGGAATTGAGAATCATTTTGTAAATCATAATGGTATTTTTGAAGTCAGATTAGATGTGATTCAGACTATTTTAAGGGTATTCTGACAAAGCTATATTTCTATACTATTCAATCTGACATCAGAAATTGGAGTAGGAAGTCATAATGAGTATCATTACAAATTATAAGAAGTTATTGCCATATTCAAGGTAATAAAGTGAAAATCTTATTTTAATGATTATATTTGGCCAATTGTATCCAAAATTATAGGAACAAGTTTTTTACAAAAACTTTATTATATCATTTTGTGCTACTTGAAGCACATGCATTGTTGTATTGATCATAGTGTTATACAAGTGTAATGGAATTTCATAACCATTGTATTCCACACCAAATTATTGTTTTATAGTGAATATTGTGGTATTGGATCATTTACAAACCATACTAAGGACATAGCTACTATTACTGAGGAGTGAACCTTGTAAATTATTATATTCCTATGGATGTATGTTTGATTTTTTTCAATAGGGAATAAAATATTTCACATGAGGAAAATGTTATCTCATAAGTATGGAAACGTTAAATAAAAAGATATTATAGATTTACCCCTCCCCCTCTCAGTGATACAACTATCTTGACTGGGAAATTACAAGTGGTATCAGTGCCAAAGGTTTGCTTAATTTATTATTTTCTGATTTTTTTAAGAGAAGTTGATGGAGAATATGAATTGTGTCAATAATAAAGGTATTCCATTTTTATGGTAAAAATTATCATATCATGAAAGATATAAAAATAAATGATAATGTTCATCTTACACCTATCGACCATAAAAATATTGAGAATTATGAAACAGATAAAAATTACTTATTCTCATCACATTCAGAAAGTGGGTGTTTATGGGTAAAAAATATTTCCACAACTAAAGGTAACTTGTATATGATGGATAACAGCTTTGAAGGAAATACAAAATTGAAGTAGGAAAAACTAAAAAACCTATATTATGATGTATGAACATATAAAAATGGGTTTGTATGAATCATTTGGGGACATATTTACTAAGGTAAATAAAATTGTTTGCACTATCATATATTTTGGTCAAATGTTTTAAGAATCTATAATTTGTGAAGGAATATTTAGAATCCTTCCTAACGTGTTTGAAGCTAATGTCTACAAATTAGAATACAGAGATCCATAAATATTATCTCTAGATGATTTTAATAGCACTATCATTAAATATGAAATGATAAGGGAGAAACTTATAAATGTCAAAACAAAATTTGATAGTGAAATTTCATTCAATGACACCAAGAATGAAAATAATATAAATGTTCTTAGGGAAGATGATGTTTATAAATATGACTATGAAAATGATTAATGTAAAAATATTGATGATATTTTATCCTTGTTTTTGAAAAATGTGGGAATAGGTACAAGTAAATATAAAGGGAAACATATGATGAAATGATTTTCATGTGAAGCCATTAGGAAAATTGGGGCTAATCATCATAGAATAAATAACTAAGAACATTTTGATGAAGATGAAATAAGTCCATGAAGTTTGTGGAAAAAACAAGATTATTAAGCTAATTCCTATTCCAAAGGGAAAGATAAAAAATTCTTCAAATCCTAAATTCGATGTTTCTTATCCAAAGATAGTGAAGAAGGAGACAATAAAAATGAATCCCAAAAATCTACATAATATTCTAGAGAAAATTATTTTATTTCAATAGTGAATGATGAAGAGTTTAGAAGCAGTAGTTATTATGAATAAAAATAAAATAAAATAGAATTTCATCTTAGATAATAATTGAAACATTGTTTGAGAATGATTGGAATGAAAGAGAGAGAAACCATAATTTAAAAAATTAAAAATCATCAACAAATAATCAATATGGTTTCTATTGATGAGAAAAAAATCTAGTAAAAGAGTTTGAAGATTTAAATAAATATTTTAATAAAGAAAAGTATCATAATAAACATCTAGATGTTATGATGAAGGAAAAAATAAGAGTTAGAACTTATCCAAAAAAATATTCTTGATCTAAACAGGAAGGTACAATTTTCAAAAACACTATTTCTTAATTTGGGGATAATTTCATAAGTTTGAACCTAATAATGATAAAAAAATCATACCATTAAAGGCTGGGAAGAAATAAATAATTATTTATGAGAAAAAGAATGTTTTAAAAGTTATGTATGTGGCCAAGATCAACAAAGTTGAGAAGCCAGAAGTTTTTAAAACCTCTTATTCCAAAAATGTTTATAAACATTATAAATATAGAAAATTTCTTACAATATTGGGTTTAAAAAAGGCATAAAATAAAATTGAACTGAGAAATAAGACTCTAGTTTAAAACAGAAAAGTTAGTGATCAACAAATTTCAGATTAGAAGGTCGCTAAGAAACATACTCACAACTATGGTCAGTACAGAAGCTTCGTAGAAAAAAATTATTTCTATGGACACTACTAGAATATTTGTGGATTCAGACACACAAAACATATGTGTTGGTTCAATCAACTACATTACAACTACTTCACAAATTTTAGAAGGAAAAGTTTGAGGGGGAGTTCATCCCCATAAAACAAAAATTCTAAGAATGCTATTTTTAAGAAACCTAATAAGGTTGGTGTTAATATTTAAATTTCAACCTCGATAAACTATTTTTTAATGATGGTAGAAACACATAAATATTTCAAAAGTATGTATTATTTTGTTACAGACACAAAAAAGTAAGTTAATAATTCTTAAAAGCTGGTGATGATGAAAGAATATGCTCTTGCTGTAGAAACCACATTAGAATATGTTAATGGATAATGACCTTGGATTATTTATAATGGATGTTATTTTCATATGAAATGATACTTAATGTTTTTGAATAATGGGATATATTTCAATGAAGGAACAATGACATTTAGAAATGAAAAATCTATGAGAATGAAAGGTTTTGAATCAGTCATCATTGGTAAAGAAAATTTGATGTCTAAGAATGTTTTTTATTTTTTATGCGATGAAACACAACTTCTTAAGTGTTTTGATAAGTCATTGATGAATGGAAAAAATTTATTTTCTAAAAAGATTTGGTTTCTGTGATGTGTGAGGAACATGGAAAAGTTTTACAAGAGGACAACATTAAAAATGAAATTTATTTCAAGTTGGTGAAACAAAAAACTATTTTTACTTGGGAATGGTAGAAGAAAATAAGTTTTGACATAAAAGGTTGGGACATGTGTGTCATAGAATCGTGAGTAAGTTATTAAAGAAATACATTTTCATGAAATTCCTTATTTTGAAAGAATAATCGATTTGTGTTTCACTATTTTCAAAAGGTAAAAATTACAATCTTAGTGCATAATAATGTTGATATTTATTAAAGAACACATGGAACTTATTTATTATGATATTTATGGGAAATGAAAAAACAATAAACTAATGAAGATAAATAATTCATTACTTTCATTGATGATTTTACTCACATTACAAGTGTGATGTATATAAAACAGAAGTTGGATGATATGAGAATTTTTAAACATTTTAGGAGTATAGATGAGAATAAATGTGAGTATTGAATAAAGAAGTTAAGAACAAATAAATGGGGTGACTAAAAAAAGAATAATATTAATGTTACCTTATGAAGCATAAAATATTAACTGAGTTTAGTTAACCATACCCTCCTAAAAAAATGGGGTTGTTGAAAGTAATAATAGAATTTTGTTGGAAATGGAGAGAACTATGTTACTTGAACACAATATTTCCCATTAATTTTTGAGGAAATCCATGAGCACTACTATATATAGTCAAAAAAAATGTTTCTACAAGAGATGTTTTGATATGGATCCCTATAAAATATTTTATAGAAAATAACCAAACACTTCAGATATATTCGGAGTCCATGCATCATAAATAAGAAAGTTAGAAAACTGGGAAGATATGAGAAAATAGGTAAAGATTAAAATTTTAATAGATATTCACAAGAAGGAAGAGGTTATAGAATTTTCAAAAATGAGTTAGGATTATTAGTTGACTCTATTGAAGTGAATATTTTTAGAAAAGTTAGGGAATATAAATAGAATTGGGTTGATAAGTAGAATTAGCATGTCTTTTTAAATTTTGATAAGGATTAATAAAATGGCAATACTACTCAAGAAAAATAATTAGACTCATCTATTTCAAACGATGAAGATGAATCTCAAAAATATCATCCAAAGCTGAGGAAGAAAGTTGATGACAATAACAGTATTAGTCATCAACATCAAAGAGTCCGACCAAGAAGAACATTTTCATAAAATAATTTATATTTTAAGTCAATATAAATGACATGAATGAATATTTTGAGCATCTATAATGGTATCATGATTTGAATAAATAGATTGATTATTTAGAAAATAATGATACATGGGAAGTAATACCTAATCGAGATAAAAAATATATTTTTGGTAGAAAACGGGTTTCCAGAGTAAGATGAATGATGAAGGTGAATTAATAAGAAATGTAGAAAAATTAGTGTGCAAAGGTTAATCATATATTGATGACACTAATTTTGATGAGAATTTTAATCCAGTAATAAGGCTATAAACTAATGGAATATTTAATTCTATTACTTAACAATGATGTCACAAAATTTTTCAAATGGATCTTATGCACGTATTTGTGAATGGGTATCCTAATAAGGAATTTTACATTGAACAAACTTGTGGTTTTGTTGTTGGGAAATATGATTGTTATGTGTCCAGGTTGAATAAAGCCTTGTATGGGCTATAAAAAGCATCAAGGTTATGGTATTCCAAATTGGATACATTATTAAGGAACACGTGTTTCAATAAAGGAAGAGTTGTTATATATCATTACATCAAATAAATTTAGTAGTTTTCCCTTATCATAATTTTTTATGTAAGAAAATTATCATTGATGGGAATGATAAAAGATCCTATGAAAGATTTTCTAAAGAGGTGAAAAAGTTCATTTAGATGTCCATGATGGGGGTAATTAAATCACTTTAATGGGTTAAAAATCATACAAAATATGAAAAATATATTACTTTCTCAAGAAAATGATGATAAAGAAATTGTTATATAGTTATTAATGGAAAACTCGAAACTAGTTTCCACACAAATTTTAGTGGGAAATATGATGTCTAAATTTGGAGAAGGAAAGAATGTTGACTACAAAGAGTTTCAGAAGCTGATTAGAAGTTTGTTATATTTGACTGCCTAAAGACCCAAAATTATTTATGTATTTACCGTATGTGAAATATTTCTGAGTTCTCCTAAATAATCACAGTTAATTACTAGAAAAATATTTCTTAGATATATCAAGGGAACAAAAACTTTTAGAATCAGGTATAATAGCTGAGAATGTATTGACTTGTTTTGGTATTCAGATACTAATTAGGCAGAAAATGTTAATGATAGAAGATCCACATTTAGTGGAGTTTTCTTTATAAGAAAGAGTTGTGTTAGTTGTAATACAAAGAAAAAAAATTAGTAACTCTTATCATAGATGAAGCTAAGAATGTTACTTCCACTCAAGATGCTAACCAACATATAAAGATGATGACTCAATTGGAAGAGTTACATATTGAAGTGAAGTTAACATTTTTTTTGGGTTGTGATAATCACAATGAAATCAAATTTACCAAAACTATGGTACAAAATTATCTTTCAAAACATATTGATATCAAATATCATTCTATCAAAGATCATGTGTAAAAGAATTAATTTAATTTAGAGTATCTTCCTACATCAAAAACAAGTTTATGATGTTTTCAAAAAATCATTACAAAGGAATGATTTTTCTAAATTGAGGTTGAACATGGGTGTCCAACCTCATTTACATCATTTTTGAGGTATGCGTTTTTACCATCTCTTATCTTACCATTTTAAAATGTTTTCATGGGGGGGGGGGAATTTTTCATAAATCAATCCATATGGAAGCATGCATAATAGGGGAGTTTTGGTTAATATATGAATTTTGTCTGTAAATTTGTAGCCTATTCTGACTATTTGTTAGAGTGGTTTTAGGAAAATAATTTCTTTAACATGAATATTTAAGAAGTTTAAATGAATTTTTTGTTTCTAAAAAGTTTATGGAAGAGAAGAAAGATGTAAAGAATGATTACGAGGTTTCATGAGTCACTAATTTTGAGCATCATGATTTTTATGTCAATAATTCTTGTTTCTTACACTAAGATAGATCATGTATGTTTATATTTATTGATAAGTAATCCATATATTTACATTACAATTTTCAATGGTTTATGAATCTTATTTAACAAAAAAATCCAACGGGGGAAATTTTTACAAACATGTTAGATGAGTAAGGATTTTGGAAGTAAAGAGATTTTTTTTAACAAGTGTACGGTCTTTTGTAGTCAAAGATGACAAATTAACTCACATTTTCAAAGTTAAAAAATCAGAGTCAAAAATTTTATTGAAATCATTAGACTCACAATTCTTAATAAAGTCAATATTATTGAGAAGAATAGGTTTTATGTTTGAAAAGGATTATCGGTCTAACCTTGGGTCCGGAATGACATTATGATAACAATAGGGATGATTATTGGATTCAACATGGATATGATATATAAATCTGATGGGGATTTTTAGTTTTTTAATTATCAAAAATTATAGGTATGTGAAAAAACATGTGTTTCTAGATTGATAACAGAAAATGGGGAGTGCTCATATCTTATTCGGGGTTGCAAGGAAATAAAGTAGCTACTGGAAGGATGGGAAGTTACATAATTTCCATCATTATTCATAAGATGATAATGATTATCTTCAATATAAAAAAAGTTAAGAAGGAATTCATGCTTACAAGATAAAATTTGTGGAAGAATGATGTTTTTTAAGGATTCTATTCTCAGAACATCATATTACAATTTTTTTGATGGATGAGAATGTTGATCATAATGATAGAACTTGAAGGTGTTGTTTTCCTATCAGATAAAAAGACAAAAGATTTATATCTTCAGATAAAGAAGTTGAATGTTGAAACTCTAGTGGTATCATATTCATAAAATAAATAAGTTTATAAAGTTGAAGCTTCTGATAACGGCCCATCGGATTCAGTATACCCTCATAATCATCAGAAGAAGAATTATATTTGGGAGTTTTTAGAATAAGTGAAAATGAAAAATAATTAAATATTATGGGGGACAATATGAAAATAAATTCTTATATTAATCAAAAATTCAGTTAACAATTTTTATTAAAGACCGATTTTTGGTTGTCTTCAAGTTAATAAAGGGAAAATAAGAATTTATTTATCATGTGGGTCAAGATAAAGAAGAACTATGATTTTATTTTATGTATTTTTATTCAAATATGATTCAAAATACATAATTTTGAATTTGACTCTGATTGTAGGAAGACAAGATAAGATCGATAAACAAATGTTACACTATACCAATAACTTAATTTTATTTACGACTATTGGTCTAACTAGGATAAGAAAAAATAATCTTGGTTGGAGTGTTTTGGAAGTGTTTCCGAAGGGGGACATGAAGATTGCATAAAGAGGTTGATGAGTTTATTTTCTTCATCATAATGAAGAAACAAGAATGAATAGATTGGTTTTATAATTTATACAAAGAAACATAATGGAATGTATTAAATTGTGATTTATTTTCAAGTGGATCAAAAAAATCGGAGTGCCAAAAATACTCTAATAGTAATGACTTAATCATAATGGAAAATCATAATTGGAATCAGACTAAAGTTTGATAATAATATTTAGAATGTCAATATCTACATATATTCAAGTTATAATAAGGATTATAACGAAGAAATAATATTTGGAAGTCAGAATAATGAATTAGAATCAGACTAATGTTTGTTAAAGAAATCATAAGTGAGTTGAAGTTGTTAGAATATTTGAGAGGATTAAAGAATATTTGAGGAGAATTATTGAAATCATATATGTATTATAAATTCAAGAAAAAATGAAGATTTAATGAAATTTGGTTGAGTGGGAAACATTTTCAAAATCCCTCCCAAACCATATTTGGTCTACCTATAATGTCCAATGTACATTTTATTCATTTCTAACACAATTATTGTTCAGAGTAAATATGGGGAAACTCCAAACTTCTAGGGAGAATAAATATCTATATTGAGTGTTGTTAAATATATTAGCCAGATTGAATAAGGAAAGTTGAATAGAGAAGATCATATCTATCTGATCATCATATTAGGCTGAATTATTAGATCATGAAATCAGATTGGGTTTCCCAGAAAGAAGAAGAAGAATTCATGAATTGTTCAAGTGGTATTATGATTGAATAAAATTTATGTATTTCAAAATTGGACTTGGGAATTGGAATTTGAATCATAATAGGATTCTAGGACTGTGATTAGAAGTTGTTCTGACTATTTCAGTTGTATTTTGACAAAGATAAATTTCCATATTAAGTAATCAGTCTTGGGGAATTTGATGAATATCATTATCAAGTGCATGAAGTTTTTAGCAACTTCTATTTAAGAAAGTTAAGAATTTATTTAAAATATCATATTTGTGAAATTTGATCAATAATCATGGTAAACTCTTTGTTGAAAAAACTTTCTTATATATATTTTTTTGCTTCTTGAATCACATGCACTTTTGTATTGATCATAGTTCTACATGAGTTTAAGTGAATATCCTAATCATTGTATTTCACAAAAAATGATTATTTCTATTTGATTATGTGATATATAATAATTTCCAAACCATACCAAGGATGTATCTACTCTTTTTTATGTAGTTATCCTTGTATGATCAAGTGTTTCTATGGATGTTTTCTTGATTTATTTTAAGCAAGTAAATAATTCATTAATAGGAGGCAGCGTTTGTTTTATATGAAAGGAAACATGAAAGAAAAATATATCAATGATTCACCTATACCCCCTCTTAGTGATACAACTATCATGATTGGGAAATTTCATCATTTATATCCTAAAATTTTCTAAGAATGAAAAATCACCACCAAAATAAATTGATATTTAACTTTTAGGGGAAAAAAAGTTGGAACAACTATTAGATTATGATTTATAAATATTCTCTAATTGATATTTATAGAAGGATTCTTTTTAATAATCTAGTTATTATTCCCATGGTTGAATTTGATATAATATTGGGTATGAACTATTTCTCCCTATATAGAGGGAATATCAACTTCTAGTATAAGGTAGTATCATTTGATATCCCAAATAATATTATAATCCTATTTTGATGTAAGTATTATAATGAACTCCATGTGGAATAAAATTACATTATATGGGTGATGATACCCAACAATGAGGGTCTCTTGGATCAAATTATTGGGGAGAAAGTCATAATTGATAACATGACCATCGTATAAGAATATACTAATGTATTTTTAGATAAACTACATAGTATGACCCCCACCCATGTGCGAAGTTGAGTTTTCAATCAAACTCATACATGGATCTATAACTATCTCAAAAATTATATATATAATGGCTCCCATTATATTATAGTAGTTAAAGAATAACCTAGAAGAAAAGTTGGGAAAGGTTTTTATAATCCTAATGCTTCACTATGGGGTGAGACCATACTCTTAATAAAAATTAAATATGGTTCTATGAATCTTTTCATTGATTATAATTAGCCTAATAAAATTATTATCATGGAAATCTATCCTTTTCCACTTATATTATTGATCTACTTAGTGGAGACTGCTACTTCTTAATGACTGATATTTGATCTATATATAATCAGTTAAGGGTTAATGTGGAGGATATTTCTATAGAATATTCTATATGAGGTATGGACACTATGAATTTATAGTGAATCCCTATGGAGTTATTAATTATCCTACTATTATCATTCTAAAAATGAATAGTGTCTTTATAAACTTACTTGATCAATTTATTGTAGTATTTATATATGATGTTCTTATATACTCAAATTACAATTATGTATATAAATATAATTTTGCGAATTGAATTAAAGAACTTGTGAAAGAGTAATATTTATGTAAAATTTATCAAGGATGAATTTTGGATGTTGACAGTATAATTATTTGGTTATGAAATCACAAGAAACAAAATATTAGTAGATTAATCAAAGTGGGATTCTATTAAGAAATGACCCAGATAGACCACTGTAATTGAGATCCATATTTTTTATGGGTTAGTAAGATATTATCATAGAATTGTGATAAATCACTAATATCTTTCAAATATACTGACCATGTTTACATGGAAGGGAGTAAAGTTCTTTTATATACTAGAATGTGGATAATTTTTTTAGGAACTAATGAAGTTATTGTTCACTGATCCTATAGATCCATTAACCCAGAGTGGGGATGGGTTTGTAATATATAGTGATTCTTTTAATAATGATTTTGGTTCCATCCTAATTTATAATGATAAGGTAATTTCTTACGTATCATTCTAATTAAATACTCATGAGAAAAATTACACTATTCATGATTTTGATTTGGAAGCAGTGATATTTTTATTAAATATTTTTTTGATATTATATATAGAGAAATGTATGATATATTCTGATCAATAGAGTTCTAAATATATATTCACACAAAAGGAATTAAATATTCACCAATTGAGGTTGTTTTATTTTATAAATTATTTTTATTTCTTAATATATTACCAGTTAGGGAATGAAAATGAGGAGATTGATGCTCTAAGCAGGAAATGGAATAATTTTCTATTTACGATGAGGATTGAAAAAAACCCAATACTCATCAATTAACCAATTATTAATCATGATTTATTTAATGGAGGAGATGAATCCTATCTTTTCCAAATGACCACTCAACCTTTTATTCATGTAATGATCCAAAAATCCTAGAAATATGACATAGATCTAGAAAAAATAGAAAATATTCTAACATTTTTCTTTGACAAATTTCGAGTTATAATGTTTGGAACTTGATATGTGTCCCATAAAACCTGAAATTGTAGATAGAACTTTTGGATTGTTCGTATAGATAATCTTTATCTATCTATTATGGAATAAAAAAGATGTATATATATTTGAAGAAAATCTTTTGGTGGGATAATACGAGTTGGGAAATTTGGGATTATATATCTTGATGATTTATATAAAAACATGTTAAGGATAAATATAAAATTTTTAAGGGTATTTTGTAACCATTACATATAATGGTTTAAAAAGGGAAAAATCATCCTGTATTTCTTTATAGGACTCCCAAAATGCCTAAATCCTACAATGATATTTCGATTCTGGTTTATCACCCAAGAAATTAAACACATATTGTTTTTACTAAATAATATATCTCCCTTGAAAAAATCACTAGGATATACAAAAGGTAAGTGGTGTTGTTTCAGGGAACCCCATGATCCATTATATTTGGTAAGGAAATATTGTTTATCTCAAGGTTTTGGAGAAGTCTTAATATTGAATTAGAGATAGAGTTTATCTTTATTAAAACATATCTATGTCTATAGGTGGTAATTCTAAGAGTTATATTCAAACATAGATGATATAATAAGATACTGTGTGATTTATTTCCATGGATGTTGGGATAAAGACCTCCCCTTAGTAATTTTCAAATATAATTAAAATTTTCATTCCTTAATTTAGATGAAACTATATGAATAATTATATGGGAAGAGATATCGAACTATAAAATTCATTGATGAAATTTGAGAGAGGAACCTGATAGGTCCTGACCTTGTCTAAGGAATGATGAAGGCTTGAATAATTTAGTGATACATGAAGGTGGAAAAAAATCAGTAGATGAGTCATCCAGATAAATGTTGGTGAGATGTTGAGTTTAAAGTTGCTGATAAGGTGTCCCTATAAATATCTTCCTTGTAAGGAGTTATGAGAATTAGGAAAAATGTAATTATATCCCTAGATACATCATTCCATTAGAGATCCTTGATCATTCTAGGGTCATAACCTATCATTTATCACTCCCTATGCATCTATTTAATGTGAAAATGGTATTCCACATATCTATTTTGAAGAATTACATACTAGATCTATCACATATTCTAAGCTTATAAGTAATAAAACTGGAACATGACCTTTCATATGAAGAAACAACTATAGAAATATTTTATTAAAGAGGCTATGTTATGTGGAACAAGACCACCAATCTATTCAATATTCGGTTGCAAAATGATAAATTTGAGGAGAATACAAGAGAACCTAGGGATATAATGAGGAATAAGTACCCGCACATGTTTTCCTCCTTGTAATAATATTTTGAGGAAGAAATTATTTTCAATGGTGGTATAATGTAACAAACCATGATTTTAGTGATTACATTTCCTTAATTAAATATCATGTGAGTGGCATGTCTTTTATGAAACACTAAACTAAAATAAAAATTTTCATTACTTGAATAAAATTATTTAATATTAATGTTATATTATAGCAATTAAAGTGGAAGGTACCAATAGAATTAACCAATTTCTAAAAATAATATAAAAGGGTATAATAAAAAATATCATTTTAAGATTAAATAATAAATGTTTCTTAATTATTTTTTTTCACGTGAATATTAATTATTATAACATTTTGAAATTGAATTAGATAAAATAATTTAAATATTATTAATCATTGTGATCAAATTAAATAATTTGGTCAATCCCTTCTTAGGCATATTATTATGTTTCCAGTTTAAATATTACCCACCCCGATAAAAACCGTTTTTCTACGGAATGATACTTTTATAAATATTATGTATTTTTTAATATTAAATGAATATATTATAAATTCAGACTCTGATATTATGGTTAAATATATATAAGAATGAATTAAAACTGATTTAATTTATAAAACCCTAAAATTATAAAATAATAACATTATATTTGATAGTATATGTGAAACAAAACACAAAGCTTAAAAAACCCAAACAATATATATTTTTTATATTTAATTTCTTAAATATCTTGTGACATATACATGCCTATGAGTAAAGGAACCATAAAATAGAATATTGTCGAAACATAGAAATTAAATTGATGTATATGAATAATAATAAATAAATTATGAAATTTTTTTGTTTTAAATATATACAAAATAATATCTTTGGATTTTTATTTAATATAATTAAAATAAGAATCATTTTATAGAAAAAGTAATGTTTTCTAAAAAATAGTAATTTTCATAGAAAATTATTTCATTTCATTTTGAAATGTTTTGTTAAAATTAATTTTCAACAGTTTAATAAATTTTATTTCAAAAAATTAACTTTGTTTTATAAATCATCGTATCAAAATCAACCTAGGGATATGTTTTTGGATTTTTTGGAAAAGTTTAATTTTTCATTGAATATTTAAAAATAGTAATTTTTACAAAAACCTTCGTTTTCTCTTAAAGAATATATAGGGGACATCTTATTTTAATATTATTTAAAAATATAAATTAGTTGAGTTATATATTTATTAATCCATATTATTTTATAGGAATCAATTCCACATTGATTTTTTATATATAAACTTATTGAACTTTTGAAGGGTTTTACTTTGGAAAACTGCCTTTTCACCGTGTCTACATGTTTAATTTTAAATTGAATTATTACACTTTTGTGAATTTAATTTTGAATAATAGATTAAATATTTATAATAAGAATAATTTATATTATCTAATAATTTGAACTTAATATTCACCATAATGAATATTAAAAACAGTAAAAATAAATTATTATGGATAGGGTGAAAATGTGTTTACTTGGGGTTAAATTAAGAAGATAAGAGTTAATATATCCTAAAACATGTCCAAATTCCATTTTATAGACATATTTATAATTTATAACCTCTAGTAATTGATAATTTCCCATTATTTGTGTCTTATGGCATGAAAAAAACATGGGTATCATTGATTATTTTCAATGATTCAATGTGTGTCATCTCCCCACTTATACATAGAAACCACAATCATCCTCTGTTTAAATTAAAAAATCAATTTTATTTGGACAATACCAACCCAAATAACATCTTCACTCCCGTAAAAACAACCTAGAGACCTTTTTCACCAAAAATCTATCAATGGCTAGATTTGGGTGAAAATAAAAAATAGGGCATTCAAAGAAGATATAACAATATTAAGAATTAATTTCTATGTTATTTATACATTCACATACTTAAAACTTTATAAACTAATGATATTATAATAACAACATTATCTCCCACACACTATGATTTTATTATTTTAATGTTATCACTTATATCCACATCCTCATATATTAAATGGTAAATGAAATCATCAATCATGTGTACAGTAGACTACCACCTCATAAATTGATGTAATTGATTTTTCCCTTAAATATATACATAGTTGGATATAATTAGGGGTTAAATGTATATATAAAATATATATCATATAATTATACTTATTGAATTACAATATAACATATACCTTGTAACCCCCAAGATTCTTTGAAATACTTTTTCAATAACATTTAATATTTTAAATATTTTTCATTACACACAAACCCAATCATACCTTGAGTTACTTGAAATAATGATTATAGATTTAATTATATGAAACCCTATGCTTAAATTTCATTACACACAACAATGATAATATTCATGACATGGGACACCAAGCTTCATTGAACTACAAAATAGTATTATTTTAAATATGACCTTTATGACCAATATGTTAAATAGATGGGTATGAATAGTATTAACTACATTATGAAATATAAATATATATTTAATAATAAATATAAACATATTTAAAACTCTTTGTAAAAAATCAATCAATTTCTAGTAATGTAATTATATTCATCAAAAATTTGTTTTCTTGAAAAATAGTTTTTACTACCTTTAATAATAAAATATAAGAATGTATATTTTAGAATTTTTATTTGATAAAATGAACTTTATTTTTGGAATAGTCTTATAAAATAAACTTGTGGTGACATTTTGGGACTTTCTAGAAAATATTTATTTTTTAGTGAATAGTGAATAATATCATTTTTTTTGTAAAACTATAATTTCTTTTTAATAAAATAAATAATTTAAATGATGAATTAAGTGTTAAAATAAAACTTCTATTTAATTTTAATATTTAACCCACTTAATTATTTTCTAATCAAATTTATACTAAATTTTAGTAATATTTTATTTTTTTGGTTAAAAAGAGTTTTTTTTCTGAAACCAGTATTAAACTGCATAATGTTTCTCCATTTTTATTATCAAAAATAATTCCTAATAAAGAATGTTTTAAATTACATTTAAATATTATATATAAATAATTGTTAATTTATATTTATACTAATATTTTTATTAGACATATAATTAATATAAAATCATCTTGTGCTTGAAAAAATACACTTCCCAAAAACCTGCTTTTTCATCATATATTCATGTTTTGTTTGAAATTTAATTTTCCCTCATTTATAATGTAATTAAATTTTTTTTTCATTTTTGAAATAATATTAGGGTTAATTATTGATATTTGTTTGGAAAAGATTATTTTTGCAATGAATAGTGAAAAATACTGAATTTTAAATGAAAACTACAATTTTTATTTTTTTTATTTATAAAGTAAAATTATATCTTAAATTGGGTTTAAAATAAAATTTTATAAATTTTAAATCCATGAATCCAGTTTATTCTATTTTATTATATTTAATATTTAATTTTGATATAAAAACATTATAAATGTTTGAACATTTTCTGTTCAAAAATATGCTTTCTCATCAAATTTGTGAGATTAATTTTATGTAATATTTTTCCAATTCCATGATTTTAATTTTGAAAAATTAATTCATTTGATGGAATCATAATAATTTATATATCATAATAAGATAGACATAAATTTTCACTAGAATTAATAGTGAATATAGTGAAAATTAATTATCACGATTAAGGTAAAAATTGTTTTACCGAGGTGTTAAACTAAAAAGGTTAGGGTAAACATGACTTATAAAATTGTCTAACAAAGTTTTATGGACACATTTAGTCCTTTCCACCTATATGGTTTTATAATGGTCCATTTTTAACTCTTTTACATATAAAAAACATGGGATCACTGAATTCTTTTCAAAAATGTCAAGTTGTCTTGTCCCCCACATAGAAAAGGCAACCCCATTTTCTATCTTTTTCACACCACCAAAGCATTTTTGATTAGACAAAACTAACCCAAATAAATTCCCATCATCCTTACCGTCATCCTATAATATTTTTTTACCTAATTCCAACCGAGGAAGTCATTTAGTGCAAATATAAGGAGGATACCTGAAGAATAGGTAACATTCTTCAATGAGAGTTTTTATTCTATTTATTTTTCAAACCCTTTAAAATAATATTTTAACATGATGATATAATAAAATAAGTATATAAAATATAATTATATTTTTTATTTTATTGAAATTACCGAACACAATCTCCACTTTAATCAAATAGGTTATGAAATCATCATTCGTGTATACAGCGAATGACTACCATGCAAACAGATGATATTCATTTTTCAATTAAAAACCATCATAATTGGATGTAAATAATTATTTATTATCTATATATGATATTTATTATATTCTAATTATTTTAAAATTATTATAACATGCATACCTTCATGCATTCCATTTTGTGGGAATATGATAATGTCACTCATGTGTATGATGGACTGCCACCTCGTGAAGCGATGTGATTCACTCATGATTTAAATAAAAATTCTTCTAGAATAATAATATATAATTTTTATAGAATTATTTAAATCCCAACATAAAATGGAAATAATTTTCATTCATATGTATGACCTACCATCTCCATAAACAGTGTATTTCACAATCTATCATTAAATTTAATAGATTACTAAAAATAAATATATGTTGAATATATAACATATTTTTTTATCTTGGTTAAAATTATTATGATAACGCAAACATGATCAAATTATGAGGGGGAAAATATAACAAATCAAAACATATATGAAATAAGCAGTTATTACTAGAAACATAACTTTAACATGGAATTAGTTATAAACAGCTAATGAAAGGACATAAGATAGTCATATATAAACTGAAATATATATTTATATATATTTCATTAATATATGTATTATAAAAATATATTTATTATAAAATAGGTTTGAATGTGTACAACAAAAGTCTAGAATTATGTTAATGGGTTTTCATCTCACTTTTAATTTATGTGACACAAATGCCATATCAACTAAATGTTTCATTTATATAATGTATATACTAACCATGAATGTATTTTATGAATTTTTTTCATAAAATATGTTCTTATTTGAATAAAAATTTGTGGATATCTCTATTATGTGGTTTACAGTTCAAAATTTACCAAAGTAGTAAGGCATTTTTATCTCAATTTTCTATATTTGAGACATATGATTATGTTATGAACCTATCCACTAATACAAGGTATATATACCACCCATTTGGAATTAAATGTCATGTATTTATTTATAATAACTATATTTTATGGTCAATTTAATAATATTACTTCCTAGTACTTAGGTTTCAACGTTTCCACAGAGGTAAATATTTTTCTGTAACAATATCATCTTTTATCATGTTTTTTTATAATTATGTTTCTCATGGTAAAATATTATTATCCATATATCACTTAAATCATGAATTTTATTATCCTATGATTATTTCATGAGAATATTTTTCCCTTAATTTAATTCTCTTTAAGTACTCAAGATTTCAGAAATAAAATTTTAATAAAATTTTTTATTTCGATCGAAAGCCCTTTTTCTTCCAAAACCATGTTTTCTAAAAATAATATCAAAATTGATTTTAACATTTTTTTCAAAATTATTTATTTAAACAAAATTCCAGTGATTTAAATTTTATAAAATGTTTTAAAATGAGTCTTCTTTTTCTTTTCAAAAACTATTCCCATTCTAATCCTACTGAAAATAAGAAATGAATTTTTGTTTTAAACTTTAATGTTGTGAAAAGTATCTATATCAATCATGATCACTTAATTATTTAAAGAATACCATTCAAGGATTAAATGTTCTATTCAAAAAAATATTTTTTACTTAATATTTCGGAAATTTTTAGATTTTAAATAAATTATTTCAAAATTAAAAGGATTTTGAAAATGTTTTATGTTTTAAAAAATGATTTTCAAAGAGGAAAACATATTTTAATTAAGAGATTTTTTATAAATATTTATACAATATTTTATTATATGTCAAGGTTATTTTCAAAGATAATGATTTTAAAAAGGTTTTATGTCTTAAAAAATGTTTTAGGTTTTTAAAATAATTTTCAATTAAAATTTATTTTCCTCAAGAAATGTTTTAGATGATTTTTTAAGATTAATTTATATGTAATCTATGTTATTTTCAGAGAAAATGATTTATAAAATGGTTTATGTTTTAAAAAAATATTTTAAAAGAAATTTTGTTTTCATTAAGAAATGTTCAATGTGAATTTTAAAAGTAATTCTCCATATAAGATGACATAGTTTGATATAATTTATGACTTACTGGGGATATAAACCAAGGATACCATTATTATTATTTCCCGGAATGGTTTATATTTTTGATGATAAGATGTTTATGAAACCCATTTATCTTTCCTAAGTTATACCGTGAGAAAAATATTACTATACCCAGTAATATTACACAAGTTATTTTATATCAAATAATGAAATGATTATGAAAAGTACCTATTTTCACAGGTTATAATATGATTAAATATTTATCAAACCCTTTTATTCATGGGTTATTATATGATGAGTATTTTAAGATCTTGTAGAACACATATGTATTATTTTAATTATGTGATTATGGTTTCTATATAACTAATGAAGGTGGTTACGTTATAACCGAAGATGGGTGGGTCCTATATCTCCCTTTAATGCATTGTGTAATGATTTATATCTCATGAGATAGACATGAGTGGAATAAGAAGTGAACTCAGTTTAGTAAGGTACTTTTCAATCCATGATTCCCTTGAGAGTGAACCTTGACTACTATGATGGTTTGGGGAGTTAATCCATTTGACTTTAAGGAAAGGTATACCACTAGAGATGGTGGTGTATCTAACCTAAGAGGTTTAGCTACCCATAGAGTTCCCTTATATGTTTTTGCAAATGATCTATGACTACTAAGGAAATAATTATTTATACTTATGTGTATGTATGAATTCTATATCTTACTCCAATATTATTCTCTCATGGCACATATTCATTAACTTCCTTATAATTCATGTCTTATGAACTTCTAATCATTATATTTTGAATCAATTTTATGATATTTTATATGATTGGAATGATTTTAATTTTTTATGCTCAGGTTATCATAACATTATCTTCATGATATGATTATGCATCTCCCACAATTATCCTTATTTAGAATTTGATATCACCCTTTCATATATGTTCTTTAGTTAGGTTATCTAGATATGTATTATGTATGATATATCTGAGAAGGGTTCTAGTTATGAATAATGTAGTGGGAGATGGCTTAGTTCACTTATGGATAGGTGTTTATGTTTTTAATTTCCAAAGTAACTAAACAATTATAGTCCTCAGGTGAGTGTTTTTGTAATGTAATAAATATTAATAAAAAATACAATATCCTTTTATGTGAATCTTGAGACATAATATTTGGTATTAAGGGGATGGTTTAGTTAACATTTCGAAACTTGTATAAAAAACATTAATGAGATCCCTAAGAATATTTCAAAGAATATATCTAGGTATATATCTCAGAATAAGTAATAGTTATATTCAATGTATAAGAAAATGTCTAGGAATTCTATTAAAGGATGGAGAAAGTGGTTTCCAAAAAATTACATCACTTTCTGGATACTAGGTGGATGTGGTTCTAGAATATATTTTCCTAGGGGTAATAACTCTGAAAAGTGAACATTAAGTTGGACACGATCATAGCCTAGTGTAAGAAAATGGGCCTTACTACACACATGGTTTGACACTCCTGGGGGATATTCTTTTTAAATTTAAAAAATCATTATAAACCATCATAATGGATTTAAATAGAATATAACTATGAATGACTGAGTATAAATGTAAGGTGTCCTAGATTTAAAAGAATGTATCTTGATTTATACATCCTAAACGATTTCTCAAACTATGTATCATTTCACTGTGATTAGTATTACTGAAACTATGATTTTATATTTTAGTCAGCAGTGAGAAACATTAGAAGTTGGATTAACATTGAATTTGAAGAACAGTTTTATGATGAGAATCCAAATGGGTTAATGACTACGGTAAAGGTTGTTGTTGTTATGCCAATTTTATTTTCTGAAACAATATTAAAAATGTGTACCCTAACCAACACTCAACATCACCATATAATAAAATAAAGGTGTTCATTGAGAGCCCAATTAGTAGAGACCATAGAAAAAATAAGATTCTATTTCCTATATGTGGAGAATGTTGTAAGAAACACCCAATTGGATGTCTTATAGGAATGACAAGATATTTTTAATATTGAAATTGATAAAAAGAATGGAGGGAAAGTGACATGCGGGTTGAGCGGAAGGTCAGAGAGCATAAAACTACCATGTTGTGAGACCCTATTGAGGTGTAGCTCTATGGTCAGAGATTAGAGAAAGGACGTGGGGGCGAGCAGGATTTTGTGGAGAAAACGACAGCAAAGTACCCTACCAAGGAGTGTCTCTCTGTTCGACGATTGGATATGGGACAAGGGGGAGAGCGAGAGTCTGTAGAGAAAATCCATTCAGCGGAGAAAAACCCTCAAAGAGAGATTACCCCATGGAGGTAAATATCCTCACTATACCCCAATAATGGTGTTTCCATCACCCCAACCTATGGGGAGAAGTTCGAGCCAAAGATTCCCCCACCTCTCGTTCAATTCTGATCTATCTCAACCTCTTCCCCCTATTTTCTCTTCTCCTGTTCTTCCAATCATTTCAATCCCCCCGATCCCAATCTCCCAGAACTACAGGTCTTCATTCATTGGCTCGCTAGAATTTTTTTCTTTCTGTATCCAAGTTTTAGGATGATTCCATCTTCAATTCATGGATTGTTGTGGCTAGATTTTTTTTGAGATCGAACATCACTGGAATTGTTTGAGTGTTTCATCAACTCAACATGAGGTCTTAATTACTTGGTGACAGTTGGGGCTCTAGATCACCGACAGATAAGAATTCATCTATTTTCAGATGATGATTTATCCAGTGTGTGTTCATCAAAATCACGTATATGTTATCACAAATGCATCCTTTTATTCCGTTGGATAGTTGATTTAAATCATGGTTAGGACTGAAAGCATGAATTAGTGTGGATTCAACATCCACATTTTAAAATTCCCTTTCAAACCCCATCTTTACCCAAAGTTATAGGTGACATAATCAACTTCTTTCTCACAATTGACAATCATAATCTTTTCCAGAAGCAATTTGGATTTACTTGCCTATAAATCTAGATGGACCTCTTAGAGCCTGTACCACAACATATTCATCTATATGTGGAAGGTATGTGTGGTTTTTGGAAACACATTTATTATGAGGAAACCTTTGGCTATTGTTATTCTTGGTGTTGATAAAGCTATTGTCCATCGTTCTGCTCTCGACATGGGAAGAGATGTCACAAGGGATCAATGACTCATACTATTGACACCCTTTATCCAATGTTCCCAAAGGTTAATCTTGGAACTCCTTTCTATAATGGGATGAGTCCATGAATGGGTGCTCATCACTTCCCTCTGGGGGTTCTATGGGATCCCGCCTCATCGATCCTTTCCAAACCTATTGGTCTACCATGTTCTACTACTCATGATCCTCCCTTTGTTACGAGGTTTCCAGGTGGTGATTGTAAGGGTAAGGGCATCAATGTTGTTGTTTTGGGGTGACCTTCCTAGGATAATGTTGATTATGTTATGGTGGTTGAGTTTACTAGGAGAAGGGATGCCCCAACAATGAAGAGTTCTCCCATGGTCAATGGAGACAAAGGGAACGTCACTACTGCTGTTGGACAGTGGAAACAATAAAAATTAATTAATACAGTTAAGTTGGAAATCGGCTTTCAAGGGGGTTAAAATAAGAATATAAGGGTTAAAAATAAACTAAGACTTGTCCAAAACCCATTTCTTAGTCTTATTTTGATGATATCCTATAAAAGAGTTGATAAAAATGATTTTAGATGCTTTGTTTGTAACACCATAAGATTTTGGGAAATATATATTTTTTCAAATTTATTTAATCTTTTTTATTTTTAATTTTAGAATAAATACATATTTTACCCAGCATTTTACCTAATAATTACTCTTTATTATGTTAGAAACAATCCCAATTTTATTTTGTGTTACACACAACATTGAGTATAAATAAAACGTGACATACAAATAAAATATTATTATTTAATATGATATTTATCACCTAGCCATTAGAATGACATGTTTAAATAAGAATAAATAAATTATGAAAACATGGTATAAACATTTATATTTAATTAATTAGTTTGATACCAATTAATTATAAAATAAAACAAACATTATTTAAAAATGAATGATATCTTTTTCTAACAAACGTTTTTAAGAAAGAAATGAGTCCCACCTTAATAAAATAAAAAACCACATTAGGTGAATAATTTCAAATAAATATATACACTATATATTCAATCAGCTATATATCATTCATATTATTTGTTTCCTAGAATATAAAAAAGAATAAATCCAATTCAATTCTTAACAACAGTATTTTTTTTAAATCAGTGTTTTATCGCCTTTTTACAACGCACTTATTAAAAAGATAATTTTTGATAAATTTATATAATTTAGTTTTAAAATAAAATTAATTTTTTAAATTTTTATATCAAAATTCTCTTATATTGAACATTTGGTTTTTTATGAAAACTTCAATTTTTGAAGAATTATGAGAAATACAAAAGTTTAATCAAAAACTGCCTCTTCGTCTATTTTATTTATAAATAAAATTATATGTGAAATTTATTTTAATATTAAATTAGTTCCATAATAAATATATGAATCAAATTTATATAATTGGAATAATTTTAATATTTAATTTATATATAAAATCTTTGTAAACATTTGACCATTTTCTATTTAATAACTAGCTTTCTCATCTCTTATGTGAGATTAATTTTATATTAAAATATTCCAATTTTATGAATGGAATTTGGTAAAATTTATTTCAGATTTATAATATTAATAATTTATATTATCTAATAATTTCAATATAACATTTGAAAAAAATTAATAGTGAATTTAGTAAAAATTAATTATTGTGGTTATGGTAAAAATGGGTTTATCGGGGGTTAATCTTAAAAGGTAAGGTAAAAATGACCTAGAGACTCGTCTAAAAACTATTTTTTCAGAATATTTCTACCTATACACATTTAATGTTCTATAATTTCCCCTTTTTACCATTTTTACTTATGAAAAAAGTGGGAGCACTCAATTATATTCAAAAATACCAAGTGTGTCCTCTCCCCCAATTATAAAAGGCCACCACTATCCTCTTTTTTCCACAGCATCAGACAATTTTGGTTTAAAAAATACAAACCCAAATAACATAAAAAATTCTATACTCTCATCTTATACATATTAGGTTAGTTATAAATCCAACCATTTATGTCTTTTAGTGAAAGCCTAAGGAGGAAACCTGAAGAAGAGATAACATTCATCAACCGATATTTTTTTATTTTTTTCCTCCACCTCTTTAAATTATTATTATACCATGGTGATATAATAACCAAAATATATTTTTTATATATTTTTTATGTTAATTTAATGACCTGAAACTATATTTAATTCTTTCAAATGGGTTATGAAATATTTATTATTATGTTTGGAGAACTACAACCTCACAAACAAATGTCATTCATTTTTCCATTACCACCTATAAAGGTTGGAAGTATTGATTTATTTTTTGATTATATATGATATATATTATTATTTTATTATTATGGAGTTTTTATATCACACATAACTTTATAATATTCATTTTTTTTGGAATACAATAATTTCACTTCTGTGTTTGGAAGACTATTGCCTCTCAAATTGATTTGATTTTCTCACACTTTACATGGATGATATTAAGGATGGTATTAATAAAAATATGTGATATTTATGAGAATAAAACGATCCTATAATGATAATATATCATTTAACTTCTTTTATTTTAATCCAATGAAAAAGGGAAACAACATTCATGAATATGTACGAACTGGCATCTCCATAAACAGTGTATTTTATTTTGTATCAAAAATATTTATAGATTACTCTATATAATATATAATGACTATATATGATATTTATATAATGGTTTTCATTATGAATATTATGTAATCATGACCATTGTACGAGGGAAAAAATATCACAAATCAAAACATATATGAAATATATATCAGTTTTTACCGAAAACATAACTTTAGCATGAAATTTTAAATAAACAGGTAATAAATAGAAATAAGAAAATAATATAGGGTATTAAATTTATAAATAATTTTATGTAATTGTTTTATAATAAACATATAATTATTATACATGAGGTTTGATCATTTACGATGAAATTCAGTACTTATGGTAATGAGATTTATAGTATCTATTTTATTTTTTGGAGTCATGTTAAAATTCACCACTAGTTTCATTTGTGTGGAATATATAATTCCCCTTTGAAATGTTATATCATGAGTCCCATTATTTAAATCATACTTGACGTTTTGTTTCATATTATTCTTTTTTGTGGATTATAATTTAAAATATTACTCAAGCGTGAGGAATTTCCATCTCACTTTTATTTTATGTGAAACAAATACTCACCATATTATTATTTTATGTGGGGAATATTCAAACCATGAATGCATTAACTGATTATTATCAAGAAATTTTTGCTGATTACATACCCATTTTAGAATCAATCTTTAATGGGGTTTATGGTTCAAACGTTAATAATTTTCTATGGTATTTGTTTCTCAATTTTCCTTTTTTGAAATATATGATTATATTTTACGACAATAGTCTTTTAAAACATTTATAAATAAATCCATTTGAAATGAAATATCATTAATTTATTTATCCTCATGATATTTTATGTTTATTTTAATGATATTCTTTCATGGGTCTTACATTTTAATGTTTCTAATGTTTTAATGGTTTCATGTTACAATCTCATTATTTATTAATTTTTTATGATTATGTTTCTTATGATAAAATCTTATGTTCTATATCTCAATAAACTCAAGAATTTTTTTCTTCATAGATTATTTCATGAGAATACTTGTTTTCCATTCATTTTTCTCTCTTCATGTACTCTAGAGTTCAAAAATATTATTTTTAAGATAAATTATCATTTTTAGATGAGAACACTTTTTCTTTCAAAACCATGTTCTCTAAACAAATCCAAAGTCAATTTTATCATTATTCAAATGATTTATTAAATATATTATTACATATTTTATATTCAAGTTTTTTTAATGGAATAATCATGTGTTTTAAAAAATTACCATTTGGGTTTTATCATAAATGTGAAATAAATATTTATTTTAAAGATGCATGATATAAATACCTTTTCTCACAGTCATGACTGCTCATTTATTTTAAGATTCCTTATAAGATTTAATTGTTTTTTTCAATGAAAATTATTTCCTTAATATTTGTGAAATATTTAGATTTTAAATAAATGATTTCAAAAGGAAATGTTTTTGATTTTTTATAATTTTTAAAAAATTATGTTCAATGTGGAAATGATATTTTCCTCAATAAGGTATTTATATTATATTTATATATTTATTTATTAGTTTTCAATGAAATATTTAGAGGACTGTATTTTGAAAAAAAATGGCATTTTAATTTTTTTTTCAAATTTAAAAGTAAATTTTCCAGAAGAAATGTCTTAAATAATCAAAATCATTTTCCATATAATATAAAATTCATTGATGTTACTTATGACTTACTGAGGTTGTAATATACTTATTATTTCCTAGAATGTTTTATGTTTACGATGGTATAATTTTTATAAAACTCGTTTCTCTTCCACATGTAATACCGCAAAGAAATTATTATGATAACCACTTATTTCGTGGGTTCTGCTATGATGAAATGATTACGAAACCTGTTTATATTCCATGGTTTATTATATAATTAAATGTGTATGATATCTATTTACTTTTATGGGTTATTACATGATGAGTGTTTATGATATTCCGAAACACATAAATATGATTTCAATAAGGTAATGGGTGGGACCTATATCTACCTCTAGTGCATTGGGTAAAAATTTATATCTCAAGAGATAGATAAAATTAGAATAAATAGTGAAATTATTTTACTAAGGGAATTGTTCCACAATGTTGACCTTGGGAGAGAACCATGAATACTATGATGGTTTTAGGATTGAGCCTATTATAATATGATAGCTTTGGTAGTGTTCCTTGACTCATGTTGAAATGATTTTTTATACTTATTTACATGATAAAATTCTATGTTTATTATAATGTTATTTTCTCATAGATCATGATCTATGATTTACTTACCAGCCATGTCTTATGAGCTTCAAATTATTATTCCAAGACTTAATATTTTTATCTTCAATATATAGGGTATGGTTTTCAAATGTTTTTCTCATGTTATCTTACCCTTAAATCTGTGTTATCTTATTAATCTCTCTAGTATATCCTTTCTGAGCATCTAAGAGTTTTATTTATTTTTCCCCTTCCCTAGGTTATGACAAATATTTTAAGTAGGGTATTTTTTGAAGAGTATTAAAGTGTAATATCTTTATAGAGGAAATCTAATACATTTCAAAAAATCATGAATATTGTGTTCCATGTTTCGAAACACAATGAACTATTACGGTCCTCAGGTTTGTGTTTTTGTAATGTATTAAATCTTCATCAAGAAATATGAAATATCCTTGTATGAAAATCATGGGTCCATATACCTGGTATCATAGTAAAGGGAATGAATATGATCCTTAGGAACTCCCATGTGTGAGCTTTAGAAAAATTATGGATCTCCACCCATGGGAATCCTGAGGAAATGACTGCCATTGGGTATGGTAGTGTATCCCACCCATTAGGTGTATCCGTCCATGGACTTCCCTAATAGGGTCATTTATAGTATATTTGACATAATTTTAGATCTTCATTGTTGGTATTAGAGGATATGTTCAGATAACCTTTAGAAACATCGATGATAAAACATTACTAAGATACCTAGGGATATTACTGAGGTAATATCTAGGGATATATCTAAGGTTAAGTCTAACGATGAGTAAAAGTATATGAAAATGTCCTTGAATTTATGAAAATGATAGATAAAGTGGTTTCCAATACATTTCATCCATTTTTGGATACTCTAAGTAAACGTGGCTCTAACATATAGGTACCTAAGGGTAATAATTCTGAAATAGGAGCATAAAGCTAGAATAAAAAACAACCTATTACACAATAATAGGCATTATTGAATACATAGATTGACACTCTATGGGTATATGCTTTCAAAATTCAAAAACTCATTATGAACTATAATGGAGAATTTAAATGAATTATGAATATGAATGACCTAGTATAAACATAAGGTGTCATAGATTAAAAATAAGGTGTCATTATTTGGACATCCTATAAGTGATTTTTTCATGATTATATTGATATCCACTGTGATTAGTATTTTTCACCCTATAATTTATGGTTTTATTCAATGGATGGAATCAGAACAAACTGTGTTATAATTTTATATGATAGAATTTTTTTTAATGAACTTCTAATTGAGATACCGACTATAGGGAAGAACATTTTTTATGAATAATAATTTTTCATGGAACATGATTACCACAATGTACCTTAATAGACTCTCAGACTCACCAAATAAAATTAGGAATGAGTTCAATGAGAGTTTGGGTAGTGGATACTATAGTGTAAATAAGATTCAATTTCCTATATTTCGAGAATGTGGGAAGAAACACCCATGTAAATGTCTTAGAGGAATGAATAAGATGTATTGACCGTGGAAAATAAGGACACACAAATTGTAACTACAAAGGGAACATGAAAAGTTTAGTTAATGTAATGAATTAGAACAATGATCTTTCAAATATATCATTTACTTTTGAATGCTCTAAATATGGAATGTATGGCCATTAATCAAATCTATTCTCTAAGGGGAAAGCTCATGAAAAATAAAAAAAGTTTGTATGAGTTATCGTTATATTGATAATTATGAAGATGCAGCCAATGATATATGAATGTAAATAGGTATTATAGAAGGATATTATAAAGAATAGTAAATGGATTTATAATTTAGTGGGGGTAATAATGTATTTATGTGTTGTAATTCAAATATTATTTTATATGATTCATGAAATACAATCATTCTTCGGTATAAGATTTTAATTAAGATTCTTAAAGAATATGATGAATGATGATAATGGATTGTAAGAGTGATTAAATGGAAATTTGATATTTTGATTATAATAAGGTAAACCTTAATATGTGTAACATCTAGAGTTTTTTTAAGGACAATCTATATATAATAGCATACAAGATACCCAACACTAAGGTTAAAAAGACAATAGAAACTTATAATATAACCATTATAACCTAGATGTGAAATTAGAAGGAATGAATATTATTCAAAACATTATAAAATATACAATTTTTTATTAATTAATTATTTTTAAATAATTACTTGATTTTTAGAAAAGTCATTTAATTCTTCAAATAATGCATTTTTTTTAAAAAATGTTTTTTTATTGTGCATAAATAATATAATTAATTTCTATAGATTTTTGAAAATATATTCGAAAGAATTAAATCCATTTTTTAAACAATCATATCAAAATTTTCCTAGGATGAAATTTTGATAATTTTATAAAAAGTTTGATTTTTCAATGAATAGTGGAAAATTCAGATTTTTATTTAAAAATTATATTTTTTTCTAGTATATACAAGGAAAAATTATGTTTTAGATTAGTTTGAAATTTTTTTAGTTTATTTTTATTTAAATTAATAAAATTATCATCTTCAAAATATATGTTGTACTTTAATTATTAATATCAACATTTAGAATTAAAAAACTGGCATTTTTTGGGAAAAACTATTTTTATTACATTTTTGCAATTTAAATTTAAATAATATTATAAAACTTCTATTTTTGGAATTTTGAAAAATGGATTTCATATTTCTATTCATGCGGTACAAATTATCTAAATTTGTGTCTTTTGATTTTGGATAACATGAATATCAACTTTAGTGATTATTGTTTCCACAGTAAAGGGTAAATCAAGTAATTAATGGAAGAAATAAAATGTTAAGGACTTGAAAATGACCTTAACACTAGATAATATTTTATTGGAAGATTAAATTCATTTAATAATTAATAAATATTTTAATATGTGTAATTTTTTCTATTTGTATGTGATTATGATGTTTATAATTATTTATATAAAGAAAATTCAAAGATGTCATACTCAAGTTTTTAAAAACTATACATTTCTAATTTATGGTTTTTAGAAGATATATTTGGTTATTAAAAGAAATTTATAATAAAAAATATTTATCAATATCAGAGTATTTTATTTTTAGTGAAGAAATAATTACCTTACATAATTACACAATGATGACGCATTAATTTTTTTATTAAGGGAAATATCAAATAAATTATATTATAAAAATAAAAATAAATAAAATTTGAAATAATTAATGCCATACATAATTTTTCTAGATGAATTCGACATATTATAGATGTATAAAAAAAGTTGAAGTTAGATTGTTGTATTGATATTTCTAAATGTCAAAATAATAAATAGTGTCAAAATTCACATTATTGATATTTTATAATAAATTATATATTATTATATTATTTACAATTCTAAAAAATATTAAATTCATCCAACAGATTGGGATATGGTAGAAAATTTCATAAATGATCCATTTATGGGTCTTTTGTTATTTTATAGTAACTATATGAACCATAAAATAATAAAAATCCATATTGTCATAGTAAGATTTAAAGTTATTAAATAGGGGTTAAAACCAAAATATAAGTGTACAAATGTGCCCTAGAATTGTCTAAAAATTATTTTATGAGGGTATTTGGACCCATAATTATATTATATTAAAAATTAATTACTTTTTATCCATTTGGAATAGATATTGATTTATATTAATTATTATTTTGAAAGTTCCAAAAGTATCCCACTCCTCTATTATAAAAAAAACCTCTAGTTACTTTTTAACTACACTTAAAAACCCATTATGTTCAGCCAATATCTTCTCAAATAACTCCTATAATCCTTATGCCCACTATATAGGCCTTTGTTTAGGTATAACACCATTCTTTTTGGTTTTAAGGTGTTAAGAAAAGTTGTTTTTCTAAGAAGAGGAAGAGGTTAAAGAATGTTCAAGGTAAGCCTAACGTAAGGGATTATATTAATTTCAACACGTAAATTATATCTAAATGAGGTTTTATTTGAAAACCATTTTTTGTATAGAATGACTTTATTTTCAAATTTTTATATTTATGAGATTATAATTTTGAAATTGATAGTATTATTTTCAAACCCAATTATATCAAGATTCCCGTTTATATTTTTCAGAGTTTTATTTGTGTGATAATTCTCAAATATTATTATAAATAATGTTTATTTTTAAAACTTGTTTATTTTTACATCCATTTATTTCAATAATGTTTGTCAATATTTCCATATTATATATTTTATTATGACATGTCATAAATTTTAATACCAACAATGGTTTTAATTTTATTGTGTTAATTTTAGTGTCTTAAATTTAACTAATTCGTTTTTATAAAATTAATTTCTATTAAAAGTTATATTTTGGTCAATATTAGAGGTTATAAAATTATTTTCTTCTATTAAAATATCATTTTTTATATTTTTAATTGTTTTTAATGAATTATGAATGAGAAAGGAACATATTCTAAAAATATATTCTTAAAATAAATTTCACCACTTGGGTATCGAATGAGATAATGTGGAATGGGGAGTGAACCCACAACATCAATGGGTTGTTTTCATACAATTGATATTTCTAGTGTCTGAAAGGTTTTCCAAATCCTTTCCAAGTAACAGTTTATCCCATAAAAGTAATATTATTTTCAAAATGTTTTTACTAAGAAATCTAAGTAGATTTCAAAGGGTAATTTTTAAAGGTTTTAAAAATGATAATTATTTTCCAAATGCTTTGAAAATTAAATTTATTAAAAACCCTATGATATTATTTTGAAAAGGTATATAAAATATAAAATATTTTGTATATTTTTATAAAAACTTTTCAACCAAATTTTCTTAGTGTCTTTCACAAATTTCTACACCTTTTAATGAGAAATTTTATGCTCATCCCAAATATTAAAATATTTTTAATAGGTTTTTAAGAAGTCTTAAGGTGTAAGGATTCCTTTAAGGAGTTTGCACATTTGAATCGAATTAGTTGTTTTTTGTAAACTCTGATATTATATATGATATTTTCCAAAAACTATAGAACCTAGATTAGATAATATCCTCAGTTGTATAATGCACTTTCCATTGTTCAGTTTATTTTCATTAAAAATAATTCACATGATGTTTTTTACACTAGATCTAGAAATGAGAAATCTAGGCTGTTAAATTTGGTATTAATGCAACATTCAAGACAACTTTGGAGATTTGGTATTATTATTGTGTAAAATTATAAGAGATAAAAAAAATTATTGAACTTCTAGGTAATGAAATTACTTTAACAATATAAAAGTCCTTACGATCTAATTTCTCTTAATTCTAAAGAATTATATTCATAAATTTCTTAAATATATAGATCGAGTTGTGAGGTCTCAATTAATTTAAGGGGGATAATGTACCAACCTATGTTTTTAAAAGGAATGATTATGTACAATAACATACAAGATACACAACACAATGATTAAAAGAACAAAAAAATCTTATAACATAACCACTATAACCTAGTTATTAAATTGGTGGGAAATATCTGTATTTAAAAAAATTATATAATATATTGTAATTTATTAATTAATTCTAGTTAAATAAGTTCTAAATTTTTAGAAAATTTATTTTATTCTTCAAAAATATGTTTTCCTCAATAATGATTTTATTTATTTTTATGTAAAAATAATATTTTTCATTTCAAGAAATTTTATAAATTTATTTTATTAAATTAACTTCAGTTTTTAAATCATCATATCAAAATTTTACAAGGCTGAAATTTTAATAATTTTCCAAAAAGTTTTATTTTTTAAAGAATATTAAAAATACCAATTTTTATTAAAAATTATATTTCAAAACTTTATATAATGTAAAATTATGTTTTGTATTAGTTTTAAATTATTATTATTTAATTTTGATATTAATTAATTAAATTTATCTGTAAACATAGTATATAATCTTTTTTAATTTAAAAATGGCATTTTTATGAAAATAGATTTTCATTACGTTTTTCGGGTTAAAATTTAAATAAAATTCTACAACATCTGCATTCTGAATTTGGAAAAATTGATTCCATATTTATATTAATTCCTCCAAATTAAGTAAATATGTATCTATTATTTTCAACTAATATGAATAATAACTTTAGTAATTATTGTTACCACTGTAAAGGGTAAAACAACTAATTAAGGGTAAAAATAAAATGATGAGAAATATAAAATGAACCTAAATAATTCCCAAATATAATTGAATGGTTAATTTAAATCTATAATCAATAAAAATTTGAATATGTGGAATTTTATTTCCATTTTTACGTGATTATGATGTTTGTAATATTTTATTTAAATAAAATCCAAAGATGTCATACTCAAGTTTTTAATAGCTATAAAATATCTATTACATTGTTATTTAGAAGACATATTTGACTATAAATCGTCATTTCAAAGAAAATAGTTTTATATTATTCATGGTATTTTATTTGTAGTGGATAAATATTTACATTAAATAATTACACAATGATGATGCAATAATTATTTTATTAATGGAAATATAAATTAATTGATATCAAAAATATTAAAATAAATATAGTTATAGATATGAATGCCATCAATGAATTTTATAGATGAATTTTACATATTAGAGATGTATTAATATATTTGGATTGATGTTATCTTATTCTATTTATATTTTTGAAAATCAACGTAATGAATAGTGTCAAAATGGACTTGAATGATATTTTAAACTAAAGAATATTTTATTAATTGATATAAAATTTCAAAAAATAAATTTATTCAGAAAAATGAGTAGGATATTGTTTAAGATGTCATTAATGATCCATTTATTTATATTTTTTAATTTTATTGTAACTATATTAACCCTCAAATAGTAAAAAACCATGTTGTCCCTGTAAGAGTTCAAAGAATTAAGTAGGGATTACAAATAAAAGAGATGGGTACAAATGTGACCTAAAATTGTATAAAAAATAATTTTTGATGTAATTTTGACCCATAATCATCTTATATTCTAAATTAAAATGTTTTTATCAATTTGGAAATTAATATTAATATATATTAATTTATTATTTAGAAGAGTTCAAAGACTGCCCCTTTCCACTATTATAAAAGAGAACCTCTTATTATATTTTATTAACACATAAAACCCAGTTTTGTTTGGTCAAGCTCTACCTGAATACTTCCTATAATCCCTATGTACATTATAGAGGTCTAATTTTTTATAGAAAAGCATCCTTTAGGGTCTTAAGGTGTTAAAAAAGGGATGTTTCCGAAGAAGAGGAAGTTAAATCATGTTCAATAGAAGCGTTAGGTAAGGAATTATATTGTTTTCAAAAAATAAATTACATCCAAATGACATTTTATTTTAAAACCGTTTTTAGGGAAGAATTTATTATCAAATGTTTATATTCCTGAGATTTAATTTTTTTAATTTAATATTATTATTTCGTAAATATTATTATATCAAAATTATGTTTTCTATTTTTCACATATTCTTTATAGTGATAATTTTTAGAATTCAAATAAATAATTTTTATATATATAAATTATTAATTTTTCTGTAAATTTATTTCAATCATGTTTTTATATTTATTGATATTATATATTTTATGAAGACATGTCATACATTTTTATAGAATCAATTGTTTTACTTTACAATTATTTATGATATTGTCTTAAATTTAACAAATTCTTTTCTGGAAAATGTATTTCTCTTAAAATTATATTTTCATTAATCTTAGAGGTTATTAAATTATTTTATTCTTTGAAAATTATATTTGTAAGAATTTGAAAATTTTTAATGGGTTGTGAATGAGAAATAAGTATCATATAAAAATGTTTTCTTAAAATAAATTTCGGCACTTAGGTATGGAATGAGATGACAAGGAATATAGAGTGAACCTACAACCTCAAGAGGACATTCTCTAACCAGTGATATTTCAAGTAGCCAAATGTTTTCCTTAAGATTTTATAATTTTTAGTTTAATCAAGAATAGTATTATTATTTTCAAAAGATTTTTAAGTATGAATCCAAGTATTTATAAAGTGTAATTTTTTAGTGGTTTTCAAAAGGAAAAGTTTTTTTAAAAGGTTTTTGGAAATTATTTTTCATAAAACTCTTGAATATCGTCTTGAAAATGTATATATAATATCAAATATTTTTTATTTCATATAGATTTTTTATGTAATTTTCTATGTATTTTCACTACTTTTAAAAACCCTTAATGGGTAATTATATGCTGATACCATGTTTTAAAACATTATTCACAGGTATTTTGGAAGATCTACAGTGGATGATTTTTTTAAGTGTTATCGCATGTTATGCCAATTAGATTTTTTATAAACATCGATATTATTTAAGGAATTTTCCTAATACTGGAGAACCAAGACTGGAAAAGATCCCCAGTTTTATAATGTACCCTGTATTATTCAATTTATTATTAATATAAAAAATACACAACATGTTTTTTTCAAAATATATGGAATTATAGATTCTGGTTAGTTACATTTGGTATCAGAGAAATGGTGTTGAAAAATTTGAAGATTGGGCATTTTCATTTGAGGAAAATTCTAATAGATAAATTTTTCATTTTAGCTTATAGTTTATTAAGTTTCCTTAAGAATATAAGAGTCCAGAAAATAGAGTTTTTCATAATTCTAAAGATATAAACTCATAATTTTCTTAAATACAAAGAATGAATTGTGTGGACATAGTACATTTATAGAGGGAGAATGTAACATCCCACATTTTTAAAAGGAAAGACTATGTATAATTTCATACCAGATACACAACACCTAACATAAATGAACAACGAAATCTTGTAATGTGACCATTATAACAGAAATGCTAAATTTGAGGAAAATAATAGTATTAATATCAATATGAAATATATAATAATTTTATAAACAAATATTTTTAAATAAGTACTATATTTTTAGAAAAGTTATTAAATTCTTCAAAAAATATGTTTTCTTCAATAAATTTTTTATTACTTTTTTTATAAAAATAATATAAAATAATTTTTGAAGAATTTTTAAAATGATATTATTAAAATGAAATTTATTTTTTAAATCATCATATCAAAATTTTCCTATGGGGAAATTTTGATAATTTTTCGAAAAATTTTATTTTTCAATAATATTGAGAAATACTGATTTTTATTAAATATTATATTTATCAAGTATATACATGGTAAATTTATGTTTTGGATTATTATTAAATTTTAATTATTTTATTTTGATTTAAATTATTCCAAATATGGTTTTGTAAATGGATTTATTCTTAAATTTAGTATAAAAACATTTTAAATTTAAAAATGTCTTTTTTTTCTGAAAAAATGTTTTCATTGAATTTTACTAGTTTAAATTTAAATGATATTATGAATATTCTATGTTTTTAATTTTAAAAAACTTGATTCTATATTTTTATTCATGAGGTCCCAAATAAGTAAATAGGTCCCTTTTATTTTCTCCAATGTGAATAGTAACTTTAGTGGTTTTGATGACATAGAAAAGGGTATATCAGGGAATTAAAGTTCAAATTAAAAAGATAAGGACAATAAAATCACCATAAAACATGAAAAAATATTATTGTATTATTAATTTTTATCCATAATTAATAAATATTCAAGTATGTTGTATTTTATTTCCATTAAAAATTGATCACGGCGTTTAAAATATATTATTTAATGAAAAGTAAAAGATGTTATAATCATGGTTTTAATAACTATAACATTTTTAATATGTGGTTATTGAAAAGATATATTAGGATATGAATTTTAATTTCAAATTAAAAATATTTTTATACATTATGATATATTATTTTTAGGGAAGAAATAATTACTCTAAATAATTACACAATGATGATGCAGTAATTATTTTATTTTTGAAAATGTCAAATAAATTATATTAAAAATATTATAATAAATAAAATCGGAGATATCTAATTTGGTCCAAAAAATTTTTAGATTCATTTTAGGTATTAGGGATTTATTATAATATTTTTTTTGAAGTTATTTTGTTGTATTTATATTTTTAAATTTCAAAGTAATAAATAGTTTCAAAATTAACATTAATGATATTTTAACCTAAATAATATTTTATTAAATGATATAAAATTCTTAAAGATATTATATTTGAAAAAATAATTGAGATAAGGTTGAAAATTTCATCAATGATCCATTTATGGTTGTTTTTTCAATTTATAGTAACTATATTAACCATCAAATTGTAAAAATCTATGTTGTCATGGAAAGAATTAAAGGGATTCAATAAGGGTTAACACCAAAATATAATGGTAAAAATGTAACCTAAAATTGTATAAAAAATATTTTATGATTTAATTCCAACCCACGATCATCTTATCTTTGAAATAAAAAACTTTTGATCCATTTTTAATTAAATATTAATATATATTAATTTATTATTTCAAGAAGTTTCAAGAGTTCCCATTTCCTCTCTTATAAAAGGGAACCTCTTATCTCTTTTACTTCCCACAAAATAATCCCATTTGGATTGGAAAAGCTATATAAAAATTCTTACTAGAATCCCTATACAACTTCTACATCACTTATTTGAGGTATAAAACCATCTTTTGTGGTCTTAAGGAGTAAAAAAAGTGGTTTTCAGAAGAAGAGGTGGTCAAAACATGCTGAAATGAATCATGATGTAATGTGTAATATTGTTTTAAAAAAATAATCATATATAAATGATGTTTTTTTTCTAAACTAAATTTTAGTAAGGTAATGATTTATTTTCAATTTTTTTTATATTTCTGAGATTATATTTATGTATTTAATATTATTATATTCTAAAACTGATTATATCAAAATTATGTTTTTTTTTAAATTTCCTTGTGGTTATAATTTTTATAAAATTTATAAAGAAAGATTATTTTTAAAAGTTATTATTTGTTATGTCGATTTATTTCAATCATGTTATTATATATGGTGGTATTCTATATTTTCTTATGACATGAAATATATTTTAATACAATTTTTTTTAGTTTTTTGGCATTTATGTTCATTTATTAATTTTATCTAATTATTTTCTCAAAAATGAATTTATACTAAAAATTAGATTTTGGTTTATCTTAGAGGTTATTAAATTATTTTATTCTATTAAAATAGTATATTTAATATTTAGAAATGTTTTTAATCAGTTACGAATGAGAAATATAGAACTTCTAAAAATGATTTCTTAAAATATATTCTAGCACTTGGGTATTAAATCAGATTATGAGGAATGGGGAGTGATCCCACAACCTTAGTGGGGTGTTATCCTACCAGTGTCATTGTTAGTGGCCATAAGGTTTTATCAGTATTTTCAAAGTATCAGTTTGATCCATAAAAGTATTATTATTTTCAAAATGATTTTAAGGGGAAATCCATGTATTTATAAAAGGCTATTTTTAATGGTTTTCAAAATGATAAGTATTTTTAAAAGGTTTTGAAAATTATTTTTCATAAAAACCATAGAATATTATTCTTAAGAGTTTTATATAATATAAAATATTTTTTATTTCATATAAAGGGTTTTTAATGTAATTTTACAAGTATTTTTATTGGTTTTAGAACCCCTTACTAGGAAATTTTATGTTATTCTGATGTTTTAAAATAGTTTTCACATGTCTTTTAGAATTTATAAGGTTAATTATTTTTTAAATGAGTTAGATAATGTGAATCCAATTATGGTTTTTTTATTTTGTAAACTCTAATATTTTGTAAAGAATTTTCCCAATACTCCAGAACCTAGACTGTAAAGGATCGCCATTTTTATAATGTACTATGTATTGTTTAGTTTCTTTTTAATAAAAAACTTAAATAGCATGTTTTTTACACTCAATCTAGAATTATTGATTCTAGGATTTTATAATATGTTACTTATATTGGAAATATGGGGTTTATTTTGGATAAATAGATTTTTGGTATGGTTAAATAAAATAAAATGGTATTCTTAACTTTATAAATGATTTAGGATTTGTTGAAAAAGTGGTTTCTGTTATCATTGATAGAGTTTAAACGATTTTTGGATCTATGGAACATATTAAATAATATGTGTTTTTATTCATGTTATTAGAAAGAATCCATGTGTTCATTGAAGTTATATTTTTATTTTAGTTTCAAGAGAATACAAGAATATGGGAATAACATGTTTGGTAAGTGACAATTAAAAACTATTACATGGTGTTTTGAGGATTAATGATAAGTTCAATTTAGATCTTTAGTGACCTTATTTCTAAAATATTGGATTTTAATCTTTCTGAAGGGTTATAAGGTTAACCATTTATTAAATTGCTTACGTTGAACATTGAATGATGTTTTAATGATTAATGTACAATTTGTTGATATGAAGATTTATGAATATTTGATAAGTTATGCTAACCATATTGATTTCATGATAATTAATGTTATAAAGAATAAATTATCATTAAATATATGGATCATATGATTTTTTAGTAGTTTAGGAATAAAAAACCACCATCATTCCGTAGAGTATGAGATGAAGTAGAGATTGATCAAGGCACAACCAAAGGGAGAGATTGTTATTTTTAAATGGAATGAAATAAAGTTTGTGTATCCTCTCATGAAAATTATTCAAAATTAATAATAGGATATTGAAATAAAATTTTCCCTATCATCACAATTTTTAATGACATCAATTAACCTTTTAAAACCCATTTAGTTTATGGTTTTATGGTCCCTAAACATATCTGGATCTCCCACTTTCATATGATCCTTGATCTTTTTCACTCTCTAAAATTATTTATGCTTTTCTTCTATGTCCAAATCTTTATTTCCCGGTTATTTTCTCCTATGATGAAAACTAGTTATGTGTTAATTTAGGTATCCATTATGATCCCAACATTAAATATTATGGGTATGTTTTATAATTAATTTTTAGGATGTTTTTTTTTCTATAAAGGAATTTTCAAATTTCAAACCTTTGATGACCGAGATGAATTTTGAGGGTGAAATTTATATTATGGGGGTAGAATGTAACACTATGATATTTTGTGAAATATTTTTTATAATATATTTAATGTTTTCAATATATTAAATTACACACATTACTGTTTTTTTCTATTATTAGACACAAATTTTTTTTATGAATTTTATTTCACACAATCCAGAGTTTATCTTGCGTAACGCATAATACCGAGTTTAAAAGAAACGTGAAAAAAAATTAAAATATTATTGTTTTATGTGATAGTTATTACGTAGCTAGTGGAATGGTGGGTATATATAGGAATAACTAAATTATGAAAATATGGTTTAAACATGTATATATAATTAATTATTTGGAGACTAAATAATTATAACTGAAAATAAAAACTATTTAAAAATAAAAAAATTATGTTTTTGAAACTAAATGTTTTTGAAAAAATGAGATCAATATAAATAAAATAAACAAACAGGTTTCATTAAATCATTTTAGTGAAATTTATAATTTATATATTCAATAAACTATTTAAAATAAATCTTGTGTGTTTTCTACACAAGTGATAAGAATACAACCATTTTTACGCTTAAAAACTGTATGTTTCTAAAGAGTAGTTTCGTTTCCTTTTTATAGAATAATTAATTTAATAATATTTTTTACAATTTTATAAAATTTATTTGTAAAAATAAAAACTTTTTTAAATAAAAATATCAAAATTTTATTACTTATACTTTTTTGTTTTTTATCTGATTTGTTTTTATGAATAATAAAAAAGTACTTAAATTTAATTGAAAAATTCCATTTTTTTTAATTTAATTGTAAATTTAAATTACATTTTAAATTAATTTTTATGTTAAATTAGTTCAATTATGAATCCACTAATCCAATTTCTCTAATTGAAATCATTTTCATATTAAATTTAGATATAATTGTTTAAAAAAATTTAACAAAATTTGCCTAAAAATCCTACTTTCTCGTCATATATGTTGGATTAAAGTTAAATTTATATTCTCTACTTATATGAATTGAATTTGGAAAATTACATTTAATATTTGCAATAATAATAATTTACATTCTCTAATAATATCAACTTAATGCTTTACTAAAATTAATAGTGAATGATGCAAAAAATAATTACTACTATTACATTAAAAATGGGTTTACCATGGGTTAAACTAAAATGAAAAGTGTACAAATTACCTATAAACATGTATAAATACTATTTTTTTAACATAATTATACCATTACTCCTATATTTTTATATAATTTCCCATTTTTTTTACCCTTTTTACAAATGAAAAAAATGGGATCACTCAATTATTTTCAAAAACACCAATTGTGACCTCTACCCCACTTCTAAAAGGGCACCCCATATGCTCTCTTTTTCAAACCTTAAAATAATTTCGGTTAATAAAACACCTATAAAAATAACTTCCAAAATTACCTCCTCTAATACTATAATCATTTTTTGGTTATATAGTCAACCAAGACAGGATTTTAGTGCAAACCTATAGAGGTTAAATGAAGAAGGGGTAATGTTCATCAACAAGATTTTTTTTCCATTAAACTCATTTTATTATTATATTACCTTTCTGATAAAATAAAAAAAAATATTCCATATAATGAGATGTTTTTATGTAATGTCAATGATCTACAACCATCTTCACTCCAATAAAATGGGTTATGAAATCATCAATCATTTGTACGGAGGACTACCATCTCACGAACTGATGTTGTCTGTTTGTCCATTACCACATATCACAGTTATAAATAATGATGGAAATATAGTATATGTATATATATGATATTTATTATTTTATTATGATTTTGGAAATATGTTGTCACACATACCTTTAAGCTATCCATTTTTAGGGAATACGATAACATCCCTTGTGTGTATGACAGACTACCACCTCGCAAAGCGAGGTGATTCATTCAAATTTACATGAAAGGTATTAAGGATGATTTTAATGCAAAATATGTGATATATATGGAATTAAAATGATAATTTAGAGATAATATATCACAAATCTTTCTTTATTTCAATCTAATAATAAAATTTAAATAATGTTCAAGCATACGTATGACCTACCATATCAATAAATGGTTCATTTCATTTTCTATCACAAACATTTATGGATTACTATAAATAAGTATATGATAAATATAATTATATTTATATAATTGATTTAATTATGTAAATTATGGAACCATGATCAGTGTAATAGGAATAAAAATATAACAAATCAAAACATATGAAAAAAAATCACAAATAACTCGAAGCATAACTGTATCATGGAATTGATAATAAACATCAATAAAAGGTCATAATAAATCATATATGATATGATATACAAGAATAATTTTATATAATATATTTATAATTATATTATATTTATTATATAGGTTGATTGAAAATGTACTAAAGAAATTATAACTTAAGGTGGGGTGATTTCTAGTATCTCTTTTATTTCTAGGAGACATATGAAAATTCACAACATCGATATTTTAGGAGGTGTATATACTCACCCATTAAAATTTTATATCATGGTTACTATTTTTAATGATATTTAATGTCACATTTTATTTTATGATTTAATGGGTATTATGATTCAAAATATTACTAAAGAAGTAAGGGATTCCCATCTCACTTTTATTCTTTATGAGAAACCTATTCACCACATGATTATTTTATGTGGATCTTATACTGCCCATGAAATTATATTATTTTTATTATCCAAAAATTTATTTATATTCCCATATCTATTTTATTATCTCTCTTTTATGGGGTTATTATTCAAAAATTAACAAATCAGTAAGGGAATTGTGTCTCAATTTGTGTTCTTTGAGACATTTGATTATGTTATACACCCATATCTTTTATAAGGTGTATATACATCCCCCTATGACATATAATATCATGAATTTATTTATCTAAATAGTATTTTAAGTTTCATTTAATGAAATTTATTCATGTGGATTATGTTTTAATGTTACTAAAGTGGGAAGTATTTTATATTATAATCTCATTATTTATCTGGATAGTTTATGACCATGTTTCTGATGATCAAATCATATGATCCATAAGTCAATAAACTCATTATTTTTATTATCCTTAGGTTATTTCATGAGAATATATTTTTTCAATTTATTCCCTTTAATTTATTTACTCAAGATTTCAGAAAATGTTTTTAATGAAAAAACATATTTTCGGTCAAAAACAATTTTCCATCCAAATCCATGTTTTGTAAAAATGTTTTCAAAAATGTTTTAAACATTTTTCAAATGATATAAAACAAGTAGTCTAATCTTAAATCATTTAGAGATGCTTATTCCATCATTGAGAAGGTGATAAGTAGGAATTTTTTAGAAACAAAAGTCGTGGTTCTCCATGAGAGTATTTTCAAATATGAACCACCTCTACATTTTTATTTTAACAGAGACAAAATAA